>JANRMR010177060.1:0-12157 GCA_025434825.1 Bergia sp. 'catenularis' | reverse complement strand
CCCTCCCCACGCCCCTTCCCCAAACGAGATCAGATGATCCCTTACTAAAGTCAAGCATATTTTTAGTTCCTGTTAGTTTCCATGTGTATATTTGGAGAAATTGTTAGCTTTTTAAATATTACCGGACATAATCCGATTATAAACCCACCGCTGATCCTTTTCAAACAGAAAAAAGTCTGAGGCTTAACTGAACCGATTGTTCACATGTGATATCCTAAAATATAAACTGCAAGATCGAGAAAACTGTTCCCAGACTTTGCATGATTGAGATATCGACATCCTAAGTATTCTTGGAAATGTTTACGACATCGATACGACAATTTATGTTTCTGCTACAATATTTTGAACTTGGTGACAGATTTACCCAGAATATTTCCTAAATGTTATGAAAGTACATTCTTTAACAAATTTAAAATGTTACATCTTGACAATTGTTTTAAAGTAAAATAACCCATGTTGAGTGGATAAAACAGCTTTATTTGTAGAGTATGTTTTCGGTCGTTTTCGGCCGCCGTCTTGGTGCGTCTTAGTTTTGTTACACCAACAAGGCTGTTACATTAGTACATACTATTTACAATAAATGTATCGAATACAGTTATCTGTCCAGTACTCGTCTGCCAGCAGTTTTTTCTCCCTATTCAGCAACCCCTCTACAAAGGGGATTATGTTCCGGCTGTAGGTAAGCGACAGAGCACAACACCGAGATAACCCTATTCGTTTCGAGAAGTGTGTGTGTGTGTTCTTTTTAAGTTCCCCGATTCGAGTGACTAAACCACCGGCTGAATGTCCCTGTCCGCGGACGGTGTGGCGAAAGAAGACCGCACAAAGTTCAACCCTCGACCAGACCGGGACTTGAATCCGGGGCCTTGTGGTTGGCAGTTAGCGATCTCGCCAACTACGCTAACCTTGCGCACACACGTCGGTTTCGATGTGTCCCACTGCTCCAAAGATTTGGTCATTTTTTATTTGTATAGTTTTGCCTGTTCTGCACAAACCATTAAAATGTTGTTCTAATATTTCGCAGACAAGTTTTCTATAAGCGGTGTCTGAAAATATACACACTTTCAGATATATGCTTTACCACGTCAGTGACAATGATAGGGCTGGGCCAGATTCAGTTCTATCCCAGTACAATATGGATATCGATGCACCTGGTTTAAACGTAATCAGTTATCTGATCAACTGCAGACATAGCGACCCTTGTTCACAGTAGCATTGTCCTAGAAAACGCTTATTGACGCGTGCGCACACTGCACGATTCACTGCAATTTCCTGTCTCACCCGGCAAGTGTCAAAAATAAGAAAAATGGGGTCACGGGCAACAATGTTTTCTCTCATGAATGAGAACAAAGGTCGCCACAAATATAGCCAATCAGGCTCCTCCTCCATACGTGGTTACCCACAGATAACGAAATTGGCCATCGCATCAAAAAAATCAGGGTGCCGACAGATATTGGTCGCGTCGGCAATAAAACTGGCGTCAGAGAAATATAAGATAATGAAACAAACAAAAAGTAAATTAATCGTACCAATTTCTTATTGAAATTTTGCTTTAAAAGTATGAGAAGGCAGTATCTTATGAATAAGAAATACGAAAATGAAAAAATGGGAAACCCTGGTCTACTTACAAATGTGAAGTCTTTGCCCTCTGTTCCGTAAACTGTTTCGAGAACGTTTTTTGATTTCGCATCAGTTACTTGGTTTGTACGCAAAAGGTTTGACTACACAAGATTAAGAGGAGAAGCACAATCGCCATTATCATCGTAAGCTTCCACAGCTTCATTTGAACATCGGCGTGGAATTCAGTGACAGAGTTACCTTTTGTTTTCTATTTGTGTACTTAACATAAAAATTACTCAAATTCTTTCCCCCTACACGCTTACATGTAAGGCCTATAACTTTTTGTGGAAATGCTTCTTGTCTTGCTGCCATCAATTTTTGCGCTTTTAATTTGGTATTTTGGTTCTAGAAGATGTCTGAAGGAATTCATCAAAAGTGGAAAAATTTCAAAATCAACAATGTAAAACGCCAAAATAGATTTTTGAAGGGACGTAAATGTTTTCCGCAATGATATTTACGATCATTGCATGTCAAAGTTTACGACTAAAAACTCTTGGATTTTAACAAAAAACATAATCTATAAAACACAATTTATGCAAAAGTTGTTACAAATATTTATTATTAGCAAGAATTGAGAAACTTTCGATTGGTTTTCAATCATTAAAGACATGTAGTGATGTACTACTAGAAGCAGATTGTTATTCGATGTGTTCAGTTTGCCACTATATCACGACCAGGAGCCAGGTTTACATGATTATACGATACAGTACAATATAACACATTAGATATTTTATTATCCACTCTCCAAGGGGCTTTTCAGAGATATTTTGGCAAAGTAGTTTTAATATTATTTATGTATCAGCTATGTGCCTTGATCGATTTAGTGAACAGTGACGATGAAGTTATTTAAATTTGTTAAACAGTGTAATATTATGAGCTGTTAAATTCAGTAAGATTTAAGCGGCTTAAGTCTTACAGAGCAATATGAATTTGAGAACGTATATGAAAGTGAATTACAAATGATATGCAAACAGATAACTACACATAAACCCGAAATGAAAAAGAATTACGAACACGTGCACTTTTATAACAACATTTGAGGCAGAAACATACGTTCTTGTGAAAAAAACAGTGCAAAGGTCTACTGAGTGTGCAAAGTATAATGTAATAACTTGGCTCTCCAGACCGAAAATTTATGACGACAACTAGGACTGTCTGCGAATAGTCACAAACAAACTGACTTTTAAACCGCCTAAACAACGCACATCGTATACTCAAAAGTTTTAGTTTTGTATCAATACAAGTAGTGTAGTCTAGTTTTTATAAACACAACTGATGTGTCAATGCCAATGGAACGAAGCTGAATGTAATGGTATTGCTCTGTTATGAATGAAAAATCAGTAACATCGTAATTTATTCTTTAAAAGATTCAAAGTACTCCTTTCAAATGGAATGATTGCTAGCTGATATCAATACATCATTTTCCATATAAATATAGTACATATATCTAAATACATGTAACATCTCTTAGCTTCTATTAACATCATTGTTTTTGCTCCTTTGACTGAACAGTTCGGCTAATTATAAAGAACAAAGAATGGTCAGTATTACAGTAAGCCTATATTTAAACAACGAATAATTCCTTGTCAATTGCAAGGCTGTACTGGATGAGTTCATTTACCGTTGAACACTGAAACTTTATAAATCTGCCTACTACTCTGTGAAAACACCGTGAAAAGACTTGATACTTGAGCAAAGGAAAAAGTTCAAATAATCGAATTTGTATGTATAAAACTAAATGTGCTTCACTTTTGCAATACCATACAGTCGCACGCAACTTTACAAATTCTCAGATAGAAAATGGAAGAGCAACCAGTTCTACTGTCTACATGCAGTAAGAAAACGCGAGCATTTCACTAAGTTGTCTCCAATAATCCAATATTAAAGAAAACGTGGTAGTATTTTCTATTAATTTATTCAAATCTGATACAAAACCTACATTGATTAAAACTGATTCATTTTTGAGAACCGGAAAGTTTTGAATAAGCTTAGTGGTTTCTGATTATCTTCAAACTGCATACTTCATTTCTATTCTATTCTATTTCCTGTTGGATTAGGGAGATAATCTGCTACACGGTTTGAAAGAGTTACTACAATTTCAAGATCTTTTGACACGAGCAGATAAAGTATGAATAGTCAGGACTGATTAAACTCCTTCATTCGCGTCCGTTTAGTGGTTTTTCAGCGTTCCGTTTTAATAAATCAAAAAGGTTAAGATATAGGAAATTCATTGATTAATCGTTTGATGATTTTTGTTACAAAAGCTGAGTTCGTTTTAAGACTTGTGTTGAGGTTGTAAAATGTAAGAAGAAAAACGACAAGCATTTTTCTCAATTTCGAATGCATTCCTCAAACCGAAATGTATACATACGTGTGCAGTTTTTAGACTCAAAGACATTTAAGTCTTCTAGCTATGATTTAAATATGTATCATATAACTGAAATATGCGAAAAGTATAATTCTGTTACGTTGGTGCTAAACTGATTGCACTATAAACATAGCTGTACAGCTTTTAAATATGTCTATCCAACAAAACTCACGGGGAACAGACTGTCTCAGGCTCAGCATCTGATGATCCAAACAGTTCAAGTTTAAACACAGTCTTAACTTCAGTTCTCTTCGTCTGCCGCAATGTCACTATCGTAGAACTTTTTAATGTCGCTAGGGTCGATCTTTCCATTTTCCAGTGGCGTTTCTGTCTTCTTCATTTTCATCCTACGATTTTGAAACCATATCTTGATGTGTTTCTCTGAGAGGCTAAGTGATTTTGCCAGCTCTATTCTCCTCGCTCGTGTTATGTATCTGCTAAAGTGAAATTCCTTCTCCAGCTCCAGTTGCTGTGCGGTTGTGTAAGCTGTTCTCGACCTTGAGCGGACTTTAGCAGAATACCAAGATTGCCGTACTCTTCCGCCAAGTGTTATTCGTGGTTCTAGAAAAGATTGAGAAATTCAGTCAGTGTTACGATATGTAATTGGTAACATTCAATACATATAAACTTTAATTTACAATCTAACGGTACAAATTTAACATCGTTCGTTGCCGCAAATTTAAGGGCAACTCCGCTAAAATACCAACTTCATTTACCGAAAATGTACTTAAAATAGCCAGCGTATTGTCATTAACAAGGACAATCTGCAAATTAATTGAATTTTCTCTCTGTTGAATAATAGAAAAATATCTAGTTTTAAAGCATTAAATAAACTTGTCAGGGTCAATTGTCTTGCTTCTTCAAACCTAGACAGTCAACTGTTGAAGGCGATCAGTTTGCGACAAAATTAATCTTTGCCAGTTAATTTTCCTTAAACAATAAGAAATTACCTACTTCTTCATTTATTTACGATGCCATTTAAATTTTGTTTAATGTTCTGCACAAGATAAATGAGTCGAAGAAGAAAAGAATTAAATTTTAAGTCATCATTTATCGCTTGAAACCGAATCGCGATGCTGGACATTGCTTAGATCGTTGTGCAAAGTTGAACATCGCGTCCGGCACAATTTGCTTTCAACAGATGGTAATTTATAATACAGAAACACAGTGCACTTCCTGAATATATTTATTATGTCGAGAAACCATAAAAACTAGCTAGTTGTTTTTACTTTTTCTGTGTATGTGGCAGAAAAATCCACAACAGAGATTCGAAGGAAGGTGTATATCAGTTACAAAAATCAAGCAAGCATGGTGGGCTCATGAATCGCATACCTGATATTGCAAACCAGGAAAAGCAGAATCGTAAAGGGCCGGTGGCTTAAAGAGCTTTACTTCAGTAACAATGGCTTAATGTTATAGTTCTTCGAAATAAAAAAAAACTAGACATGTTATGGAAAATCCGTGAGAGAAGTCGTGTCGCGTTCAAGTCATCGTTCGCCGCCATGTCAAGCACACATCATCATAAATCGTTAATCTTCCAAAAAGGTGTGTAAAACGGGCTCTTTGCTTGCCGGCGTAGCTCAAACGATCTCCCTTCAAACTCTTTAGAATTTTTCGTTAGCTTAAAATTACTACTTGACAAATTTGCCAAAAATCTTTGAGAAACCTGCAAGTAAATCTAAACACAAATGACTTCAGCTAAGGAAAATGGCAGACACTTGCATCACTGTAAGTCGAGCAGGTCTAAATTTGTAAGTTCCTCGATATGTTTCAAGATTTCTACGCACCACGAAAGCCCCAAAGACTCTCACTGGCTAGTTTACTGTGCAAACAAAGCCGAGGTGTGAATCCGCACTCTAACTAATTAGTTATACAGAAGTCCCAACACCTCTAAATCGTTCGCAAGCGATCTGTTGACAAAAGCAAATTAGATTTTAACCTCTCGCTTTACAGTTTTCGTTGGCTTCCTTTGGTGGTTTAGGAAACCATAAGTAGTGTTAATTGAAGTGTAAACGCTTTTACAAAACCTTGTCTACGTTTTTTCGTGCGATATGCACTGGAAGATTAAAGTTTTGTGTACTCACGATATTCAAGGGATTCTGCCTGTCAGTTTGGTTGGCAGGCAAGACGGGCCAATAAAACCTTAAGTCTATATGTTTCTCCCGTTCGTGGCTCAAGTCAAATGCACACAAGTCCTCGACAAAATGGTCCGTAACGTAATGAACTTATCCTATATTAAGATCACTGGGCCTCTATTTCAAGAAGTTAATTCCGCCCTAAATGACAAAGGTTACGAGGGAGGCACGGAAAATCAGCTAAAACAAATTAGTTACATTGGCATTTGAAGCCAGTTGTTATTTCTCGTATAAAATATGGTTGTTCGTGATATAAATATCCAGACCTATTTGTCTTTCTAAATGACAGCATGACCCACTAAGTGTTAAGGCTACAAACTTTAAGGGGAAATTAACTCTCGAAAACACAGCAAATGATAGTACCATGTAAGGGCATCTCTTGTCCCTTATCACATGCTTTTGAAATAAATATTGGACACTGACAACGTCAATTTTAAAGTATTCTTCTCAGAATACCAAAGAGGCTCTGTTGTGACCTCGCAGTAAAAACACTTGTAACTGCATGGAATTTTTAAAAAAATCAACCCACCTGCTTTGCCCCCCGCCTCATCACTCACTCCTGACGTCTTAAGACTTACACTTGTAGAGTAGTCGAGAGAGCTGAACTGACTGTAAGGGTGACTCAAGTTCGTTTCTGTTGACATGAAAGGGTATTTAGGGGCTGGTACAACTGTGGAGAAGTTATACCCATATGCCCGCATGCTATAATTATTCTGCTGCGGAACGTGGTGTGTTGTTGAATAGGTGGAGTCCCCCAAGGTGTCTAAACTGCCAAAGCCGCTAGAGTCAAAATGACCGAGTCGAACACTCTGAGAGCTTTGATTAAACATCTGAAGTGGAAAAATCGGCCAGTTGTACCTTGAGTTTGACAAGTGCTCCATGTTTTTATTTTCTGCACTGCAGTTTGTCTGTATTGCTATTCTGACTGATGGTTCGTGGGTTTTATTTGTTTGGGGCCGATCGAGAAATAATCACGTGTTATGAGTTATCCAATTATGACTCTAGTTCAAAGACGACAAGACTGATGGGGTGATAACGTTTGCGTTTGGAAGTGAAAGAATTGAACGTCTTGTAAATCCGTGGATGACGAGATTCCGTCTGGGAGTGTGTCGCACACTTCCTGCACTTCCGAGAGCAAAACTTAAAATATATTTCAAATGTTAATAAAACCGCGCGCCACATGTGCTGAAATATGATTAGCGGCGATAAAAAAAGAAGTCTAACGAGAAAATGTGAAAACTCAAACGTTATATTTTGGTTTGTACTTGGTTGTAGCATGGACTGTTAAAAATGACATTTATTACTGCCTGGTTTGTGGAAAGAGAGCTTAATTAATTTATTGAATATACATTTTCTAAATCCTTTATTTAAACAATTAAGTTGCCTTCCGCTATGGTATACTTAAAAAGCATCATGAAACCACTGATACTTTTCCAAAGCAATTAAGAAGGTTTCCTTTTAATACTTTTCTTGTCATTGATAGTAACTATCTACTCTTGACCCCTCGGCTGGTCGCCTCACAAAACACAAACTCATTAATTTTGTTTCTTGACAAGTTGTGTAGATGAACTTTCAAGAAGAAATGAGTTGCGTTAGAAGAGGGTTAACTCTTAAGCTTTTGTGGTCAGCAATCCACTTTAAAATGTTAGCAAACGCAGTTGTGGAACTCATTTCAGGAAAAAAAAGAAATGCTTAGCCTATTTAGTTTAGTTTAGTTTAGTTAAGTTTTGTTTAGTCTGTGTAATTTCGAACAAACAAAAAAGCAAGGCGTTATTCGAAGAGCTCGAGGAGAGAAATTGTATAATGTTTAGCCACCGGTGGCTAGAGTGATCCGGGGATAAATTTTCTTCTAAACTGATTAACAGTGTCAGTAAAGGCGCCTTGTTGGGCCTTTATAAAAAAGCAAAACACTGAAATAGGTTTAAACAATCGAGAAATCACACTTAAAGGAGGGAAACCAATTTTGAGTTGACATTTACACTCCGTGCCTTTCCTTTCGGCTCACTTATCCTCTCAGAAACTAATTTGACTCTGAGAGAGACAAGCGTCTAAAATTAAACAAACTGAACTATCTAAACAATCTAATTAGGCGTCAAACACGTGTAAACAAGCTCTTGGAACCACTTCGATTTTACCTTTCCCGCCTTTCGTGAAGAGATATGAGAAGCAAACAAGATGTGTTGATAAAAGCGCATGCTCCTAGAAGCTGCGTTCATGATGTTCTAAAACAATATTATACTTTCGTTGTAAGTTGCGTGGAAAATAAGCAATTATGTTAGAGTATAATTTCTTTTCGAATTTGTTTGCAGTATGATTTTAACGTCAAACCGGTTTTAAAATTCTATCACATGCGGTTTGTTTAGTGTCAATCTTAAAATACCTCACGAAGTCTTGATGCGCGGAGACTTATACTCTGAAATCTCGAAAGAGAAAGCTGTACCGGGTTCTCAAATGCACTCTAGTACTAATCATGCAAAACACACGACGGGAAAGCGGATTTGTAAGGCTTTCTCTTCTTCACGTACAAATCCATTAAAATGAAATTAATATTCTGTCTCCTAAAGTGTTTGCGTCGCCTTTCTAGTGTAATTAAAAGACCAATTAATGTTCTGATGAAATGACAAGAACGTCGAGTGCAACTGACTTTTGTGTAGGTATAAGAGTCTTAGAACAGATGCTCCTTCGCTTGATACGCGAAAAACTGTCGTGTTTCATTGTGTACTACAAGTCAAGCAAGCTCACATAATTACTACTGCATAGGATTTTGGGTCGTGTTTTCTAATTCTGGGATAACAGCCCAATATCTTGCTTCGTCCCTTGTATTGTAAAGTTATCAATACCAGAGAGCAGGTGAAAAGAATCAGACTGAAATTGCGGCTTCCTTTCCCCTTCACTGCGTATTAAGGGAGTGATTTATGGCACGTGTCTGAATTCGGTCGATAATATATACATTTGCGTTTATAAATAATTCGGTGGGGTACACACCCACGATTCTGTAGACTTTTCGTGTCTTGGGAAACTCTGATCACGCTAAAATTAACTAAAACATTAAAGCTTTGAGAAATCCTCACGCAAAATGATTAATGGCTTTCAGCGTATCTTAAGCCGCACTCAAAGATTACAGGTTTTTGTCGAAAGAACGAGAGAGAGCATTATACATGTTTTTAGGGTAACATTTGTACCTCGCATACAAAAATAGTAACGACTACCTCCCTAAGGGCGAGTGAAGTTGTCGGCTACTAATAATGAATCAAACTATATTATCTGTCATGCATTTGAGCATCTCCGCAGTAGCAGCGCGTAATACACCGAAATGCATGAATTCTCCTTTTCTTTCACCAACAAGATCGAAATCACTAACAATACTTCATTTATAGTTTCTTGTACAAATAAGCACATAAAAAAAATCCATATAATTCTCTTAAGATTCGAAGTGAATTTTCTTAATACAATATAGACAATCGCACATAAACTTTGTTGCTTCACGGCTCTTGTATTGCCGGGTTTAATAACTATCAAACTGATAACTTTTGATTTTAATATGTTGCTCAGTTTTGTTGCAAAAGTTTGTACCTATAAATATGACAAACATCTTTGGCTAAACAAGCGTTTCTTACGTTTTACAATTAACGGCAGAGTGAAACTTATACTCAACCAACCTCGGTTTTGTTTATAAAATCTCTTGTATCGTCCTCTTCTACTTGAACCGAACGGTCGCTTGCTCTGACTCGCTCGCAGCTTCGCCACTCGTTCATTTATTTTCTTGGATGAGGACTAGGAAGAATATACGTGTGCTCTAATTTTATTGGAATGTACTTATGTAGTGGAACTTTTTTTATGTCAATGAGTACATACTTCATTCAATCTACACCCCTCGTAATACAATGCCGCCCCTCCCTCCACCACGGCCACGAGAACAAACCAAGGAGCAGTATCTGCCCAACCCTTTGAAACACCAAGTGATTTAGTATAATCACTTGGTGAAGTACTATTAAAAAAACGTTTTTTGGTTTTATATATATTTTTAACTGCCATATCACTACTATGAAACATACTCCCTTTCTGTAAACGGTTAATGCTTTGATGTGTAATAATCTTTTCAACCCTTCAGTTATCAATGATTTGTTTCCGTAAACATTCCTTTGAACTTTCTCCGGCCGACTCCAGTAATGGTGCCAGTATTACAATACGCACTTAACTATTGGTCCCGAGGACCTTTAATCCGGAGTCTTGTATGCTGTATGTTGTAAATCGCATCTCGTAGAGCTTTTGCTGTGAGTTGACAGAAGCACAAATGCCCTATTATTAAAAGATACGCACAGACGAACATACACACATTGACATACACACATACACTTACACTTAACATCTTTCAATATATCCTAGTATTGAATTACAGAAGTAACCTTGTAAACTGAGCAAGGCAAAATCAGCAATCATTTTTACGGCTGAATTTACTATACCATCTAAGAATTACATTCAAAATACATTATATCATCAACCAGAAACAGTTACATTCTTTCATGGCACGGGTCCTCTACTCAATGGTAATCCGTGTTATAAATCCTAGTACCACTTTCTAATCGGTTTATCCATTCCGGTTTGGCTGCAATTTGGACAAAACAACCACTTTCTTTGGTCAAAACGAGAACACCAAGTGTTGACAAGAGGTAACAGGATGAAATATCACTAATCATTAAACCTTGTAACAAAGACGCCCATTACACACACCTTCTGCAAATATCTTGCACCAAAAATAATAAAAAATAAGCATGGGCTCACATGTGGAGATTGGCTTCCGCAAATTTATAGTAACAATGGATAGTTTAATTTGTGATTTACTACCCTGTGTTTTGCTTTCAACAAGTTTCATAATGCCGCAAAGTTTCTTTACACCATTGGTGTCTGATAGGAAGCATAATAAATTCTACATATAAATGTCATACAAAATTGTGTCTCTCGGTTGCTAAATTAGTGATTGTGAGTGACGCCCACTCTCACAGTCATACTTTTTTAATACATTGCCAGCTTTTAATCCGTTTCGTGAATTTTTAAGGGTAGAGTTGGAAGAAAATGACTCCCGAAATAACACCCCCCATAAAACCTGACCATCCCATAATTTTGAAACCTAATGACGAAATTTTGGTTTCAATTCATGTTTTTTTCTCTTTTACATGAACCAGATAGCGTTTACCAAGCCTCACCGCGTCTAATTTTTTCTAAGCTTGTTTTTAAAATTTGGGCAAATCTGAACGATTAAAAATAGATAAAAAGATAATACAGAGATAAAACACAGAAACAAACAGCTCGGGATTACATCAAAAGGAAACAGAAGGGAGAGAGATCTACCGAATTAAACAATTCAAAGTTTTTAATTAATTTACTGTGTGACTTCTACTTTATTAGTGCCAAAGTGGCTTTGTGGCTTCTCTGAAACCGCCACAGCCAAACCGCATGCAAGTAAACTCACGCAAACAAGATTTCTGGGCCTGAAAAAAGGAGCTGGTGCCTTTAACATTTTAAATGTTAACAAAACATAACTATATTTATAACGAGAACTACCGCAATGATTTCAGTGTGATTTAGGTTTTTGTCTTTTTTTTTCTACCAGAATTGTTTTGTTCCCGTTGAGTAAAGTACTTTTACTGCGACAAATGAACAGATTCCGGAAATACCTTCCTATTCACACCATAGTCAACTGTACGCCAGATCTACAAACTAAAAGACAGCGCTACAGCAACCTCAGTCTTATAGGAGCCGGAGAAAATATAAAGCGGCAAGAAATATTTGAAATACAATCGAACTATATTTCCGAGACGTATTACTAAGGAGTGTTTAAAAGTTTAAATGTTCGTAATGATCAAGGCACGCGGTATTCATTTGTTGTGGACTTATTTAAAACAATTGCATAATATAACATCCTAGCAGTTGTATTTGTAACCATGATAACCAAGATATGTAACTTAAGTTATGTACCCACCGTACCGGGTGTGTGTGTGTGTGGGGGGGGGAGGGGGGATGGGGAGCGGGAGCG
>JANRMR010177059.1:9626-21592 GCA_025434825.1 Bergia sp. 'catenularis' | reverse complement strand
CTCCCCCCCCCCCCTTCATCAGGCGGTAAATAATGGTCCGTTGCGACCCTTTCAAAAGTAAAGATCTCCCCAAAGCAAGGGTAACAACATTTTTAGACAATTGCTTTTCACAGATGAGTATTGATTCAGACCGAACAACTCGTAAACAGAGTAGGTAAGACGATACATAAAACTGAAAACTAAAATAGTTAGCATTTATATATGGGCCGTGAGAGTAGCGGCCCCAAGGACTTCTAAATCTGAAACTGACTCTACGATAGTGTTTTGTAACTAATTTTAAACTTAGATGAGGTAAAATGTAAAACTTTAGGAAAGGGGGTTGTAGCAGTGCTCGCCTGTTCAGCCATAGCCAGGTCTATAAACAAATTACTTTTCCTTTTAGGATTCTGAAGACGACCATCTGCTTTATAAAGATGCCCGACGAATTATAGAGGTAAGCAAAGAGTTTTAAGAGTTTATGCACTTTTAAAAAAGGTTTAAAACTAATCTGTGGTTAAAAACGTTAGGTTTAAAAAAATTTCCCAAATTTTCAAATCGTTCTTTGATTCCTCCTCGGGGGACAATGATTGGAATTCAAATCATAGGCTTGGCTTTCTCTGTGTAGCAGTTTTCTAGAGATCTCAGACGTGGAATATATGTAGGCTCGAGGAAATTCCATTCATATATATTCCATTTCTGAGATATCTAGGGAACGACTAAACTTATGTTTTAATTTTTTATCATTTTCCCCTGAGGAAGAATCGGGGTTCGCTTCAAAAATTTGGCCGGGGAAACTTTTTGAACTTGTAAAGTTTTAAGACACATATTTGTTTTTTCAAACGTTGAACACTAACCGTACAGGCAGCAGCAGTATGTATTGACCAAGTGGGGGTGGGGCCGAACGGGAAAGTATTTGGCCCGAGGTCATGACGTACAGATCGAGCGAGCGCAAGTCGATTACGTCTGTAATTAATGACTCAAAACCAAATATTTTCCCCATCCGGACTAGCTTCTATCGTATATATGACAGGCTTTGTAGAAAGAAAATTGCTAGTTTCTCATTTCAACAGAAAACGACGAGTTACAGCTTCGAACGCTCCGATTACAAAAACACGAATTGTCCCGGTCACGTGAAGTATTTCAAGAGTATTTTTATGTAACATTCCACGAGCGGGGAGACTCCTGGCACTATATTATCGTATAGACGTGTCCACAAGGGGATATTCCTGCAGAGCGCCGCTCGATTGAACCTGGCCATAAAAGGATTGATAGTGTAAAGAAGCTTTTCCACTTTTTGTCTGGTTTTTCTTTAACCGTTTGAAAGGCAATTTATGTTTTGATAGAATATGGGCTTTTGTAGAAAACATAAACAATATCTTTTGCTGTATAAGTTCACTTAATAAAGCGTTCTTGTGCGTAGTTTCAAAAAAATGTAACAGCTGCTTCATGAGCAAACGCAGTGATGTTGAATTGAGTTCGCTAATAAGATACTTTTTTGGGTTCAGTCTCTACATTGTGCATGGTTTCCTTACAGGTTTTAAAGAGGTGAGTTGATGTTTTCTCTAGTTAGTAAATACGCCACTGGCACTGCACTTTTTTTGTTTTTAAGAACCGTTTTTTAACAAGAACGCTGAACCCGAACAACAGCCAAAAATTAAGTAGTGCAAGAACGCAACTCAATCTGAGAGTAAGAAAGAAGCGTTTATTTTACTGAGATTTTTTGAAAATTGAGATAAGTATTCCCAAAAAACTGATAACCATGTATCGCGAGAAGACGATACCGTTTTTTGATTTCTGTGCATGTATGGAGCGTTTTCGATTTTCACTCAATCCCAGGAGACCCAAAGGCGGCCATGTTGGTGTACCACATTAAAAAATTGGTGATTAAAAATGTATTTTAACTCCCCGAGTACTTTCACGTGCAGTCATGACCACCTTTAACAATACGTTTTTAATCAACAATTTTTAATTTGGTACACCAACATGGCCGCCTTTGGGTCTCTTGGGATTGAGTGAAAACGCTCTATATTGAGCCGTTGATTTGGAATAAGTTAAATTCTCGCTGTCTCAGTATTACAACAACAACAACAACAAAAATAGCCTACGAGCAGGCTCATTTGCACGAGAATTGGAGGTAATAGAGAAAAAAAATAAGAGGTGCGGGGAAGGGGGGGGGGGGAGGGGAGGCGAAAAGAAAGGGAATTGCTCGTAATAATGATAATAATAACATCAATAACAACAAAATCAATAATTACAATAATGGTAAACTACTATTACAAATAGAACTTAAAAGAAAACTATTCGAAAATTGTTCTAGAACCTCTTTTCCCAAAATAACAAAAATGCGCGTAAAAGCGACTCCAAAATGATAAGAAACCACGTAATTAATAAAATAAATGTTACAAAACTATTTTTAGCAAATATATAATCCTATTTTATCACATTTTTCTGAATGGTTTTCTTTTAAAATAAAAACCTCTTTTGCCTAATTCAATTCCTCAACTGCCCTCTTTTGCTTTCTACGGCCCTGCGATTTAGTGTTAAATAGGATTTAATTCTCAAAACGTTGTACAGTGGAACCCGATTTAACGATGTGCCAAGGGACCAACGCAATTGCATCGTTATCAGGTTATATCGGGAGATCGTTATAAACGAACTCCCGATGTAACGATTTGGCAGAAAGACGGCCAAAATATATCGTTTTGTCGGGATAAAGTTTACAAAAGATACCCTTAATGAATAATAGTAGATGGAAGGAACATATTTGTTAAAAATGGCTAAATTTCTATTTCTGATTTAGGTGTTTTCGATTTCGCCCATATCGGAATTATGCTTCAATAACTGATTTAAAGTTGAGGCTTGTGGCGCTAAAGTACGGAAAACGTTAATAGCGAAAGCTGAGTTGGAAGTACCAATTAAAGCATTAAAGCAATGTTTGAAAGTTTGGCATGAAGTCTGCCTTGACTTCAAGTTATAATCTGCAGGAAATGAAGAGGGATTCGAAAGATAAAACGGCTTTATAAGAAACAATATTAAGGGCAATCCTTAGCATAACAAACTGTTGACAGAATTTTTGCTTTTTATGCAATTACTATAGCTGAATAAAGCTTTGTTATCTCTTCTGAAGTGATATTGATTTTATCAGTATATCCGGATATATTTTGCGCTCGGGCTGCTACGTTCTGATCGTTATACCGGGAATATCGTTATACCAAAGATCGTTAAATCGGAGTTCTGCACCATACATTTTACTGTGACGTTGGCCGCGCTGAAGAATTTTTGTCGTCATACCGGGAATATCGAAAAATCGACGATCGTCAAATCGGGGTTTCACTGTAAAGATACCCGTTTTCTCGAAAACCTTAGTTTTCTTGCCTTTATGTTTTTGTAATATCTAACATTTTCAAAAACAATTTCGCATTTCAGCGGCTTACTTCAGCTTCGGTTTGTGTAACTAACTAAAAGTCGATGTTGAGGTACCCAGATGAACCTTGAATGCTTGATGTTCAGCGGTTCTCTGTACATTAATCGCTGGTTAATTGCACGTCTGTTAGACAGAGGGATTACCGCATTTGAGCTTTCTTAATCCCATTCTGGGTTTTTATTCATCCTCATTCTGCTTTGTCTCTCATAACTTAATATATGTTGCTAGTGTACAGTTATTATTTTAATATGTAGACGAATAGAGGAGTCGCTGCTTTTAATTAAACATAAGCGGACTCAAAACACATGCATCGTTCATTAGCTTGCTTTATTAAACTTTATTCGGGCATCATTTATCATTCATCTCAGTTTATTAGACCAACAGAGCGGATAAGCTTTTACGTGCTAGGCCGATAAACTGTTTGTTTTTGTTTAAAAAAATGATGTTTAAACGATATCGAGAACGTATAATTAACTTCTCTGTGGGAGACAAAGAAAGCGTCTAAAGCTTTGAATATGAATTTTCAGACTTTTCAAAGGTTTGGGCACAAATATAAGAAATATAACGAATTGAGAAAAGTAGTGCATGATGCCTTCAGTGGTAGCAACGCAAACACGCCGATACGAGATCTCCAAAATCTCTTTACCCACGCTCTTATTTACAAGAGCTAATTAAGCTTTTCTTTGTTTGCTAAAGCGATTTTATTGTGAGTGAAAAGGACTATTATGAGGGCTTTCTTGTTTTGAGCCCATATTTACATTTATGCTCGACCAATTGGAACACTTTGTTGTATTGTTCTTCTCGAAATGAGCTGAAATCGTTTGTTGTTTTAAGTTTTCCAACATGCAAATTATGACAGCTTTTGGGCTCTTAATAGCCTGAGTGGGTTTAGTTCGGCTTTGTGCAAGAAAACCCTCGAATATCCTTAATCTGAGGCTATGTTTTGGTTACTAATTTTCAGTTTTAAATTTCTTGGTAGAGGCAAGGATTTTGCTGTGTTGTACAATGAAACTGGCGATTGCTGGCGAAACTATTTAATACCGGATTAACACATTGCAAGTTGGTCGTTACGGGGAAGTATTGACTGTTGCTTGTTGTACCAGTGATGTTTCGTGATGAAAGGACAGAGTTTTTTTCAATCAGCTGAGCATGGAAAGGGACAATGCAAAAGTAGGTGTAGAAAAATATCGAATTCCCAATGAACTATCAATGACTCACGCAACCTCATATGCTGACATAAAGCCAAGAGACAGTCGTAAATTTCATGACACCAAACGCACTCAGAAAAAGTCACACAAGACATCACTGAGTTCTCTATTTTCCAGGCAAACTGAGAAGCGTAATATTCCAAAATACACAAATAACAATAAAGAAACGAAAAAAGGTTACGGTCCATTGAAAAGCCGTAAGGGATTTGGTTGTGAATCCAAAAATGGAAACTCCGGCGATAGCTCAACTAATTTGTACCACACGGAGTTGTTTCATTCCCGCCAGCGGTCACGTTGGAAGTCACGTCTGCAGTCCATTCAAGATTCTTTACGGCAGTCATTTCGCTTTACAAAAGATAACAACAGGAATTTGGAGGGACAAAGGTGGCAGAAAACTTTGAACGAAGAAAACGGTTCCAGACTTTATTCAGAAAGGTCAACTGAAGTTACGGCTAACAAGATCACAAACAGGAAAAAGCCCAAGTGTGTTGAAATTCCGACACAGAATCACTTAATTTGTTGTGATAATACAAGTCGTGGGAAAACGACTTGTGGAAAAACACCTTTTGTGAAACGGACACTTGTTAATGGATCTGCGGTAGGCAATCGGAAATGCAAGCAAGATAAATATAAAATGAGAAAAAATAACAAAAGGAACACAAAGCGAACACGAACAAAAATGTTTTCAGTAGAAACTTCTGGTCAGCAGTCGAAAAGTGGACAGTCGACAGAGCCAGATTGGTGTTGCGACAACAAGGCGACTCGTCGAGCTTCTTTTGCGAACCTTTGGAAACCAAAAAGCCTTAACGCTTATGTTGGAAACTTTTTTAGACGGCAGCAGTCGTCAAAACTTGAAGAAAATAACCACGCTGTGCCTTTGACGTTTAGTACAAGTCTGTCAACGGCGAACTGTGCTGATTTGGGATTCTTGACGAAAAGGGATCCCTATCTCGGATCCATTTCATCGCTAGAGGACTTGTTCCTTTCGGATTCAGAAGGGGAGCTGTACCCTGGGGATTTTGGTGATTACATACCAGGTACTAGAGACAAATATAGGTCATTAAAACGGTCCAGGGCGGCCTTGATATTTCCGCAGAGTATAAACCGTTCATTTTCGCTTGACGATGTGAGCGTTCATTCCGAACAACTTTTTGAAAGTGGCTTTTCTCGGTTTGAGAACACAAGAAGTATGGAAGTTTTGGGCGAATCTCATAGATCAAGCTCGCCATATATTTATGTAGACTTTTATAATGATGATGGAAGTATCTCATCGACTTCAAGGTTGGGTCAAGATAACTGCAGTGAAGATGTAACTGATAAGATAGGGGCACATGATGGCACTTATGATAGAGGCGAAAGTCCGAAGACCAAAAATGGCACAGCGACCTATTTGCTTGAGTGGGAAGCGCATGCAGATGCTGATATCCTTGGACACAGCAATGAAATATGCAATCAACATTTGCATGAACAATCAAACCTTTCCAGAGTTATAAGATCTCAAGAGTTTTGTAAGTGCCATCTATCGCAAACAGACCAAAATGGGCAAACTGGTATTGGTGAAGAAATCACGACATCGAAGTATTTAAACTGCGATCAGCGCGTTTTAGCCGCCGATCTGAAAGAAACAAGAGAGAGAGTAAAAAAACTAAACAAAGATCAAGGTGCGAAAAATTGTTTTGATAGTGAATCTGATCTGAAGTTATCTGACATGGGAAACAATCAAGGAAGCTATAATTCGATTCTTCGTACTTCCGGGCACGATTTTCCCGCTCAAAAGTCTTTAGCGTCAAGTGAAAATTCCAAAAAAGTTTTGAATGAAAATAACTGTTCAGCATTCCGTCGAATAGAACAAACGAAGGTCACCCTTCAGAGATCATTTGACGATGACGCAGAAATCGAAAAGAATGTGCAGTGTTATAGAGATAAGGATCTTGTGAAGAACAGAACACCTGAAAATGAGAGTGTCAAAAAATGCAGCGTGTGTGAAACAAAGAAAGATATAAGCTGTAAGAGCCAAAACAAAAGTTCGTTAAGCAATTTTAAACCTCGACCCGAGAGAAAAAATGCTGTTTCGGCATTTCACGTGTCTAATGACATTGATTTTATGAGAAAGACAAATATTTTGCTAAGCACAGAAGGTGACGATAAAACATTTCACGCTGCTAATGTCGCTAATGGTTTTGTGAAATCAAATGCGAGGGCATCATTTGACAGCACGGATAAGTGTCAGAGGGTTGTGATAAAGCCGGATAATTTTGTAAACAGATCGGGGTTTAGTTCACAGGAAAGCATGGCACTGCACTTAGATCTAAAGAGCTGTCACAAATTTAATGGTGTTGCTGATGGGAATTCTGTTCCAGAAAATAATGAGGCCGGCAGAACTTCGTCGGGTGGGAGCCCTGAAATATATGTAACAGGTATCAACTCATTTGAATTTCAATCAAAAATTCAAAACAACCATCTGCACCCACCATCTGTGGATTCCAAACCAGTAACACTAGGTCATGACAGTGTGGTAACACCATCTCCAGCAAATGAATATGTTGACTTGCGTAGAGTCCAGGAAAGGATTTGCCCTGTTTGTC
Source organism: Bergia sp. 'catenularis' (assembly GCA_025434825.1). Lineage (NCBI taxonomy): Eukaryota > Metazoa > Cnidaria > Anthozoa > Zoantharia > Parazoanthidae > Bergia > Bergia sp. 'catenularis'. Next base: position 14,396 of record JANRMR010177059.1, on the reverse strand, counting down.
ACAAGATCAAGACCTGGAATACCAGCCCAGTAGAGATTAAAAGGCCATTGCCAAGGTATTTATCACCAACTTTCAGTCACAGTGACAATCACTTGAGTAAATCATTGCCAACACTGCACTCACAATGCCCCAGGAATGAGAACACTTCACCAAGCCTACAAGATGCAGGTTCTGAGAGTGGTAGCCCTGTTGATAGTCCAGTTGTGTCACCTCTCTCATCATCACCAGAGTCAGACAATGAGAGGCGAAGAGCAAGCAGTGCAAATACACCTTGTAATATATCACCAGTATTACATGAGCTTATGTCGAAAGAATATCGATCTAGTTCTTGTACACAGCTTGATGAGGCAGGGAAGTCTTTTCCCTCCAGTCCACCACCTCAAGTCACACCTCGTATCAAGAGTGTGGGACAGCTTGCACCAGTCTCAACCAGTGGTAGGAAAATCAAACTTTCAAGACGCAGGGGGCGACTGTCTGTTCCTTGTGTCGATAGTAGTTTCCTTTCACAGTCAGTAATTGGAAAAAAGCATTCACTAAGTGCAGCCACTTGCAGTACTATTCCCAACTTACAATTTTTGAACCAGCAAGAACTAGCATCAACTGAGGAGCTGCCGAGCCCTGATCCCAAGGCAGTGGACAACCCCACCCCCTGTCTGTCAAATTTGTCACTGTCATCGGCAGCAACTGAAAGTGAAGTCAGCAGCACAGTTTCCATTAACTCGGAGGTCTGCACAGACACTCATCATACTGTTCCCTTTGGACGGTCAGCGAGTGTCCCAGGGCATATTTATGGAGCTATAAGCACCTCCACTTTGTCTGTACCTGAGGGAGACAATTTACACCAGAAGCAATGGATCTTATCTAAGAGATTTTCTGTTGACCAGAGTCTGCCATTGACAGATGAGAGTGATGTTGATGATAAATTGGATGAAGAAGAAGTGAGTTCTTTGTGTTTTTTTCTGTACCAGTTATAACACATTCCTCATTTCAACCCTTTTACTTCCATAAGTGACTAATAATGTGTTGTTTCATTCTCGTTACCTATTTCCATATATTTTTTGCAAACAATTTGTGAGAACTTTATACTTCGTCTTAGAGAATTTGGGATGGAAAATTAACTGCTTTATTCCCCCAGCCAATAAACAAATTAGTTTATTTCTACTACAAGTGTATTTTAATCTCCTCTTATAAAGAACAATTGATATTTCTTTATTTAGATTTTTTATCAATTCTTCCTTTTTTTACTGCTTGTAATAATAGTATTTAGAATTTTTTAGCGATTTTATACGTGAATTTATGCATTGTATTTTATTGAGGAATGTAAATTTTTTGGCGTTGGTCTATAATGTAGAAATAAAGTTGATTGCCATTTTTTTTATTTATATTATTGGTGGAGTGACAAGGTTAATAATAGATCTAAGAATAATAATCCCTTAAATAATAAATTATTGTTCCATTGAGCTAATTGATTATTAACACACCCCCTGAAATATATCAGTTAAGATATTGTGAACATGCTACCTCAAACAAGCATTTCTTTCCAACATGTTATTGATATTTATTACTGCTACTACCTTTAATAATAATAATAATAATAATGATAATAATAATAATAATAATAAATTCCCATTGGAACAGATTAGGAAATTAGTTTTATTATTCACTAGTTTGTCACTCTTCATTAGAGTTGTTACTCTGAAGCTCTTAGAGATTAGATTTTCTTAGACAGATATTTATTATGTTTCTAGTGTAGGAAAATTAGTTTTATTATTCACTTGTCACTTTTCATTATATTTATTACTCTGAAGCTTTTATAGATTATAGATGTTTCTAGACAGTATATTTAGTTAATCCATACCTCCTACAGGTTACGCGTTTGCACCCTGTGTGGAGCTGCTAACTTAGGCACCCGTATGTTTTATACTGTTAAATAATAATAATAATAATAATAACAATAATGATTTATGTATATTTAAACTACTGGTACCTTTGTAAGTTTGCTATTTACTATTTATATAGAAATAAAAAAACTCAAATTTGTTTTATAAATTCCATAAAAATTTGGACAAAACGAAACATCCCAAATTTTCAAAGCATAAAATTAATTAAAAAGTTTAGACATTTTAATATAAATTATCCAAGTTTATCTCTTCTTGAAAAACCTTGCTTTCATTAACCATGAAAACTTATTAATATATGTACTCATGATGATAAATTGATCTGTCCATATTTTGGATGTCGTTAGTAGGCAAGAGGTTATAAATGTTTCTGGTTTGTTCTATAGTACTTTAGTTAATATTTATGCATAATATAAGGCGAATACAATTCATTTTGTGATTGTAAAAGTAAAAAAGAACAAGATTTTACATTTCAAGATAGTTTGTTACAAATTATTTTGTGTTTAAAAACAGCTTGAGGTATTCCAGTTGTAACTTACATGTTCTTAAATTAGAATTCCTCTTTGTGACTAATGAAATTACACCACAATTACAAATATTCATTTGGGCTTTTCTTAAAATGCATTTTTAATTGGTTATTGTTTTTATGCAAAAAGCTTTTTTGTCATGTTTACCAAATGAAAGATCTTAGTACACACAAGCTAATTTTGTGTTGCTCTTTGTCTTATATCAAGAATCCATGGTTTTAGAAAATACTTTCCACAACAATTTGTTCTCTAGATGAAACTTCATAATCATATCTACTTGCACCTGGGATAACAAGAGTTTAAAAAATGGTAAATTTAATATGGAGACACAGTGAAGTGTTTTGATTTTATATTCAAGTCTTTGCATGCATTCATGAGATTGTTTTGACTTGGTATAAAGAGCAGAGAAGAGTATACTGTGCACATTGAACTGTGAACTAGGATATTTGGCAAGGGTTTCAACAATCATTCTCAGAGCTTAAACACTGGGTAGGTAACATTGTTTGTGTTATCCAATAGGAGCTGTTTAGAAGCAGCCAAAAAGTTGAAATTCTGTGTGAGCAGTGGGCCATAGCCATCTGTTTGTCACTTGAGAAAAGCTTGATCTCTTTGTGTGGCAATACAGCGAAAACAATGTGTAATTTTAAAGGCTACTACACACTATAATTATAAACTCCAAATTTATTTGCCTTCAGGTTTCATCAAGATTTTGATCAACTGTGGAAGATAGTCGTGAAGCTTAGATTATAGTATAGCTTGCTTGCTTCTAGATATCTTGGGCAGGCTTAAGTGATTAATATAGCTTAGTATAACAGAAGTCTCATATGTCTAGTTTGTTCAGTATAAACAAAACTACTTTAAAAGTACAAACTTTCCCTGAGTATTATTTATAAAGCTTAGATCTAAAGTAATTACCACACTCTAGGTAACATGGTTGAGTTCCCCAATTGATCTTTTCCATTTTATTTTCTTAGAAAACCACGAATATTTTCATGTTTATTTGTTAGTTTGAATTTTTGCAGTCATTAAGACATAATTTGCAAATTATAATGAAAGTTATGTAGGCCCAGGTTGAAATGATGATACAGCTAGTGTCTATGGGTTATTCTTGTATAATCACTGGTGCATTCATACGAGTCTCCTTTTAATTAGTGACTTTGATGACAAACATGTTGATAAGATTGAAAACATTTAGCACCTTTGACCCAGACCAATCAACAACATTGGACCTTTTTCTATATACATCCAAAATATAATTAATTGTTTCATCTAACAATTTGTTATGACCAGTGAGTCATGATATTAAATAGCTGTGCCTCACACATTTAAGATAAACTTTACTATAACTTGGACTTAATTTAAATGTTCTGTAAAATATTGAACAAATTCTCCTGTTTGTCTTGTGCCAGCTACTTCTAAAAAAATTATTTATCAAAGTTAGTACATGGAGTTGTCGTACAAGATAATAATCAGAACAGTAACTGAAGCCTCACAGTTAAGAGCCCTCCTACATGTGAAGGAAAATGAGTGTCTGCAGGGAGGTTAGTTTTGGTAGTTCCAGTACGCTTTAGTGGGATGTGCATTCTTTGTATTTCATAAATACCCAAACTCTGATCTAACCCTAACCCTTATACTAACCCTAACCCTAGCTGTAACCCTTATACTAACCCCATCCCTAACCCAAACCCTAATCCTAACACTAACCCTTATACAAACCCTACATCCCTAACCCAAACCCTATCCCTAACCCAAACCCTAACCCTAACACTAACCCTTATACTAACCCCATCCCTAACCCTAAATCTTATCCTAACCCTAATTTCTGGCCATTTCAATGCATGTTTTATACCTGCCTGTTACAAGCAAGTATCAGCACACAGTTTGTACACTGCAATTTGTGGTATTGGACCAATAGAGATTGGTATTTTGGCAGTTTTCTTTGGCAATCTCAGTATCCTGTGGCAAATATTTTGGTAAATTTAATTAAATTGGATGATTTTTATTGTAGTACATGGATGCACCAGAAGCATTTGCCGAGGCCCTTTGGGACCATGTGACAATGGACCCAGAGGAGCTGAGCTTCAGTGCTGGTGATGTCATCACAATCATTAGCTGGACAGACACTGATTGGTGGTGGGGTCAAGTCGGCGATAGAATAGGATGGTTTCCTGCACCATTTGTGAGGGTAAGTAGCAACTGTTTACAAGTACTGTGGATTGATCAAAGGGGTGTTAGGTTGACAACAGGATAGGATGGTTTCCTGTACTGTTTGTGAGGGTAAGTAGCAACTGTTTACAAGTACTGTGGATTGATCAAAGGGGTGTTAGGTTGACAACAGGATAGGA
>JANRMR010177058.1:0-19787 GCA_025434825.1 Bergia sp. 'catenularis' | reverse complement strand
AGGAGCACGACAATCAAGGAACCCTTCATCGTGAATAACTGGACAAGTGAAGTCCTTCTTCGGTATCTTGTTGTTTGCCGAGATCTGGTGAAACTTGAATCCGCTTCAGCGAAACGATACGTGACACGACGCAGGGTCACGAACTTAAATCCAGTTTAACTGAAAAAAGACTGTTTGTGTTGATTTGGTTTACTTCCTTATAGAACGATTTTGACTAGCATATCGACTTTCATCAATTGGAATGTTTCAACAATACTTTATGACTTGGAGACATGTATCTAGATAAAGAAATCGAGTTTCAGTAAAATTTTTACTAGCCCAGGGTTCATTATGGTCATTATGGGTTAAATGATTTAAATCTTTCTACCGACGTAAGACTGACTCAGTGTTTGATCTCTTGTTTTAGAGATGCGTGGCAGTCTGCTCAGATAACAAATAAAGTTTACTGTAAGAAATAATATTTTTTGTCCAAAAAGTCCTTTTACTTAACCTGCGAAACAATCTCTATAATTTACATGGTAAATATAATCTTGGGTGTTAATGTAAACATTTCCCCCCCAAAAAATTATACCCCTGAGTCCGCTATGCTGTTGGCTCGCATCCTCCAAAGAAAATTCCTGGCTACGGGCCTGCAGCTCGTCAATAAAAAAAATTCGAAAGCTGAGCTATTCTGGTCGGACCCTCGACGAGGCCGGGGCTTAAACCCGGAACCTTCTGATTGGCAGTCAGAGATCTTACCAACTGTGCTAACCTCGCACACACACACTAACGGCAATATTTTGAGTTGCACTGCTACACATCTCTGCTTCTGGACATAAAAACTAGCACTGCTACTCGAAATATTGCCAATAAATCCACCCCCCAAATGATGTTGTTGTGAAATATCTATATTCAGATCTTGTAAAAAAGATAGATATAATTTATGCGCTCCACATTCTTCTTGCCACCGCGAGCAAATGGGGCCCAGGTCCCACTCTTTGTATTTACATAAGGCTTGGACGCAAAGCTGTTGTCCTCTTCGTCTCGCAGCAGAGTGCAGTGCGCGTGGATTTTTGAGTTGCTCAGTCTTCATTTGGAAAACTTGTCACATTCAGTAGTTACAAAAGGTTCAAGGAGTGTGACCAGCTTCGAGCCTTTGCTATTTGCTTTTGCCAATCGGTGTTTTGGAGCTGGACTTTTCGGTTGATTTGACAAGTTCAGTTACAAACTCTGAAGTGAAACTGCACTCCAGATTTGATCCTCGACCTTTGGCTTTGTACTCTGATCTAAGGAAGTTTTGGTGCGAAGGATGGGTCTCTTGGATAAGATAATTTTAGACCAGTATTACAAGCGTCCAAGCAAGATAAAGAGTTTCCAGAAAATATTTCAGGTGAGTACTATAAAGTGGGAGTAAAGTTGTATCATTTATATATGACAAAAATTGTTTCTTGAACTTCAAACTTCATTTACATTTCATAACTTCATGCACCAAATGTCTTTCACTTGGTGCGGGGAAGGAAAAGGCAACCCAGAGACCTTTGGACATGTCTAGACACCTATGCACACCAGAGTTTGGCAACAGGTGTCCATGTACCACTGGACACTGCTGAAAGCATCTAGACACCTCTGGATAACAGATGTCTAGCTAGAGGTGCCCATTTGTGTTTAGACACCTCTAGAAATGTCTACAATATACACCTCAAGTCACTTAAAAGCACTTCTAGATTCCTCTTTATCAACTCTTGCACTCCTGATTTTTTTGTTTCACTTTTATGTATCAATCAAATCAAAACTTCAACATGACCCCCCCCCCCCCCAGGCATTTGAACTTTTGGGTCCATGGCTGTTCAAATTCTCCAACCGCAGGTCAAAAATGTTGTTCAAATGCCCAGCCATAAGTGAAAAAATGTGATCAGATGCCTCACCCCTAGGACAAGGTAAAATATATTTGAGAGTCAGTTTCCCTTTTATTTTTTAAAACTGGCACTCTTCTCTGCTGAGTGGGCATATCTTCCTTCCCAAAACTTGAACTCAACACCTTAATTTCCAAAAATTAAACAAAAAAGCAATATACTAGTCTACAGTTCTTTCTCACTGTTTGAACAAAACTATGTAATATAGAATTAACGAATCGTTTGTTTGCCTTCACAAAAAACTGGAAATACAAAGTGAAAAACTGCTTCTGAGCAAGCTTGGAAAAAATCAGTGTAGTTTGCCCAAGTTTCTGTGCTATCATATGGTAACTGAAGGGCTTTCTGACCAAACCTTCAATACAGTTACATGCATTTAATACTGGTATCCACCATCAATAAAACATTATTGAAACAAACATACTTTTTTCAGTGAAATCTTTTAAGTATGCACATCTTGTTCATCTGCCATTATGGCAGCCATTTTCACAGCCGGGAAGAAATATGATCCTTGTGGTCAGGCACATACTCCTCTGGGAAGCAACACAACAGGTGGCATGAAATTGAGACTACCTGTTCAAATGTCTGGCCCTCCCCTCTCTATTCAGTTCAAACCCCCAGCCCCTGGGTCACTCCCTAACACAAATTCCCTGCCCCCGGGCATCATAGTCTGTCAAATTCTCCAGGTTTGCCCGGGGAGGGAGGGAGGGGGTGTTGAAGGTTCAAATTGATTGGTACATTATTACTTATCAGTGCAATAGTGTTGTTCAAGCAGTTTCAATTTTTAATCAAAACCCTTTAGGAAGCCTGGAAAATATCTAATAATAACTTTTATCTTATGTTGTAGAAAGGAAATGCATTGGTGTTTCTAAAAGGGCCATCAGACTTGATGCTGTACAGGACAGCCATGGGGCTGTCAATAGTGGGACTATGTATATCATTTGGCGGGCTCTATCTTATGGCTACTGGAAAAATGGCAAAGAAACAGCGGTGAGAAAATATGATACTACATCAAGGAACTTTGACTTTGACTGGATCAAAGACGTGGTACAGAGCAAGATTGTTTTTTTGTGTAAGAACAATGGACTTTTGGATAAATGACCAATGACTTAATGAACCACAAGTCTGATACAGGTTGGAGCTAACCCTCTGAATTTAAGGAAAATTATCTGAACTTTTGTCAGATATAAGGTGTGGATGGCTGCATTAATTGTATGGAGTTGATTTCAACAGTTGTACATAAGATTGTTTACTTTGTATTTGTCATTAAAGTCATGTGTTTGCCCAAGTTTTGATATACTTAAGACTGGGGTTTTGTGAATCCTTAAACAGTTAAACTGGGGTTTTGTGTATCCTTAGACAGTTACACTTATCCCTCTGTACTACTCTGAATTGAATTTAAAATTTTACTCATTGTACTTGCAGTACAAGTCTCTTAATTGTGGTCATGCTCCCAGATACATTAGGAATTTGCTTAAAATCTACAAGCCAATGAGAAATTATTTGCCTATCCAACAAAATCCTCACTATAAAGGCTGTCTTTAATCTTGTAAAACTCATCAAAATATTTATGTATCCAAATGTCTTCCCATCATTGTATTTTCAGGGTTCCCACGGTCCTTGAAAGTCCTGGAAAGTCCTTGAATATGAGAAAACATAATTCCAGGCCTGGAAAATCCTCGATAATTGTTGCAGGTTCTTGAAAATCCTTGACTTGACTGAGGCAACACCAACAAACTATCAAAATTTGTTTAAATCTTTGATTTAAAATCGAGAAATGCACAAGCCTACAAGTTCAGATGAAATACACATGAGCTCGACTCCAAAAGCAAATTTGTGTTGCACATGATTTGTCATTGTCTGTGAGTTTTGCCCAATCTGCAATAAGGTTAAGTCTCCAGTTTTTGACACATAGCACATGGTACTAGATGCAGAATAAAAAACCTCATACTGGAAATTGTATAACTAACTCTGGTCTGTTTCATAGAGCAAATATATGGAAACCCTTCAAGTGTAAATTGTCATGCAAGGTCTTTGAACTTGTCGGAAAAGGTCCTTGAACATCCTTGAAAGGTCCTTGAATTTAATGGTCAGCTTGGAGTGGGAACCCTGTATTTTGGAAACATGGATAGGACTTTAATACTTATTAACCCTATTTTACATGGGGGGGGCGGGGGACAGAAAGTGCCCGCACTGATTTCAACCGCGCATACCTTCTTCAGTATTTAAGCAATACCCACCAAATTTTGTGACTTTTCCTACAATTTATCAGAGAACACATTGCAACCAATTTTTTTAATGTAGGGGGGACCGTGTTTCCATGGCAACAACGTTTTCGAAGCCATGTTTGTCCGAAATTGGGATTTTTTGTCATTTTCATAAAAGAAATTAAGTTCTTTTATGTGTTTGTGCAAGTTTTCATTAACTGAGCATATAAAAACATTTTTATATCCTTTGGGTTCATTTTTGTGCAATTAGTGACATTTTGAAAATTGTACAATACATTTTGACAAATCCAAGATTGCGGTGGTATGATGTTACTGTGACGTCATGTGATGTCATACGTCCACCAAAAACTCAATTTGTGTAGATTGAGAAGTTGTACATACCCTCCAAATTTCTTTTTGTTTCCTTTAATAGTTTCCGAGCTGCAGGCACTTTCTGCCTCCCCCCCTGTGACCCAGAACCCCCAAAAAGCCTGTGTAAGATAGGGTTAAAACACCATGTGAAAATCCCATTTGTTTGGATATCCAAACACATGTGTGCCTATGCCATAATCTGCATTTCAAACTGTGTTATGACTTATTGTAAAAATGATTTTTTCCCTTTACTTAAACTGTACAAACCAAATCTCAGTCTTATTTTATCACTCTTCTGTCAATAATTTTTTTGATTTTCTCCTGCTACAAGCTGGACTAGAACTCTCAACCTTTCTACTATCGCACTATCTACCTATGTGCTTTTAAAACTACTAGGTTATCCAGCTGCTCAATCAAAAGCACAAGTTGTGAATGCTTTTTCACTAACTATTTGAATAACATATTCAAAAATTATCTACAATATTAACATTTTGTCATGGACTATTTGTGAATAACCGATGCATTTGAGAAGCAGTTGTGTAACTTGTGCACTGTGTTTCGTCACCTAAACACCTCAAAAACAAAAAACTCTTTGCCTTTGCCTCCAGGATTGAAAGTTTGCATGGTGTTTGGAATGAGTGAGGAAACAGTGGCACTTTATGAAATAGTGCTTACATCATATGGTCAACATGCTTTCTCTGCTTGTGTTGCTAAACTCCAAATAGGACTCTCCTGATATGATGAAGTGGCTCTCAACACCAACCTTTAAGAAATGTCTCAAAACATGGCTTTTCGGTGAAGCTTTTTAAATAATTTAATGGCTTTTTTACTTTACTTATTAGTAACTACAATTGGTTTGATGTTAGTCTTTGCTTTATCTTGTCCTGAGTTGTCACTTATTGAAATGTGCCATGGAACCATAACCAACTATTATTATTATTGTCTTTACTAGCAAAATTATTTAATCAGTGGTTACCATATATAAGTTGAACCCTATTTTAATACCACAATCTTCACTTTTTTAAAGAAATTAATAGGTTGCATGGATTAAAACAGAAAAAGTTCCAGAACTATATAATAAACCCTAATAAAGAAAATCAGTTGGAAATGCCCGATGAAGTTTGAAGTACCAGACGAAATGCATAGGATAATAAACTAAACCAAGCTGTCACAGTCTTGTGCTGCTGACAAATTTCTTGTACAAGTCGAGAGAGTAAAGATTGTTTTCTTTTAAAAGAAAAATATTCAAGAACTTCAAATTTTATTCCCTGCACACAGGCCCACCAGGTCCTCATGTGGAAAAGTCCATTTAAAGTCCTCAATCTTGTGGTTGACGATCAGAGCTTATGTGATGCGAGTGACGTCAGAATTTAAAAATACTCCGTTTTTCGACCGTCCACACAAATACATTTTCGTTTGAAAACGCATTAGAATCACTGCATTTTCACCTTTCGTCCACATTCAAACGATAGAAAACGGAACGATTTTTCATTGTAAACGGACACACTTGAAAACGCTTCTGAAAATGGAGCTGGCATTTGCAAACACAGTGCATCGTTTTTGGCGTGGACAGTTGAAAACGGAACCTTTCGAAAACAGTCATTGGTTTTGAAGCTGCAATCTATATTTCAACACACAAATCTGATAAACAATCAAACGTTAGCAAATACAGTAACCAGACAATTTCTGATTGATCTTATTTTAAATTGGTCATCTTCCGGTTTCCATAGCTCTATATCAAACCTGATGATGATCCAAGAGATCAAAAACGTTCGTTTAAACGTTTTAGAAAACTTTTAAAAACATTTATTAATACCTCAAGATTTTACAATTTTATAAGTGAATTGGCAAATATAATTCACGTAAAAATGTTTTGAAACTTGAAAAAATGAATTTGGAAAATCTTTGAAAATGCTTGGAAATTCTGCAGATATGTGAAAGGTTTCGAATAATTTCAAAATCTTCAGAAATGATTCGAAAATATGTGGAAGTTTTCGGAAAATCTTCGGAAGTGTTCGTAAAGTCTGTGGCAATGATCGTTTATCTTTTAAAATATTTCGGAAAATCGTTGGAAATATTAGGAAAATATTTTGGAAATGGTCGAGAAACCTTCAATCGATGTTAAAAATCTTCGGATATTTCTGGACTCTTTGTAAATGTTTGGAAAATGTCAAGATGATGTCCGAGAGTCCATTTATTACTGAAAGGTCGTGAAATCTAAAAAAAAAAAAAAACGGATTCTGATTGGCTGTCTTATGTTTTCGTGTATACGATTTGATGATGATTCTCGGTTGAAAATCCCTTTTGCTCTCTGGTAAATCTTTAGTATTGCCATAGTACAAATTGACGGATAAAAATCGATGATTCTGTTCACAGATCTAACGTCAAACAGATTAATTAGTTTATAGTTTCCCGCGTTCGGCCTCTCGTTCACTTTCATTGTGTTCGCTAAGAGTGGAGCCTGGCACTGCAACCGAAACACGTCACTGTTCAAGATGGTGGTCCACGGGAAATTCAAACTCGGCAAAAAGACAAACAAAGTCGCTTGGCGTTAGCTCAATTATCGCTTTTTAAGTGTCAAAACGGACTTACGCAACACTAAAATTTTACTTGAGAGCAAACGTAGATCCCTTTTTAAAAAAGTATTCATACGGGTTTGATTTTAATTTTCAACTTAAATTATTTGCACACGCGTTTTTCTTTTTCAAAGACTCCTTTGCAAAATGCACTAGAACAAATTAAAATCGAAACAATGGGGTTACCCACTTAAATTTAATACTTGACGGGAATGAGCACTCATCTAAACTTCTGTAAGAAACCTGCCGAGTTTTCTTGATATAGGTTAGGAACACCTACCCGGATTGTATTGGCTTAGAGGGTGATACTGCACATTCCCATCCACATCACTGATAAACCTCATTCATTTGATGTTATTGTTTGTTACTATTTGCAGAGAAATATTTTTGTTACACTTCCAAAAAGAAACAACTGACAATATTGGCAAAAATGCGCGACGGAAATTTTAGAAAAGCATGCAGGACAAAAAGTAAAATGGGGGACTTGAAACGCCTGTATAGATCTGGCTAGTTTCTTTCTGTAAAGGAGTTCAAACCAGCTTGGTTTACAAGATCAGTTTTAAACCCAGGTCAGTTTCTCGGGGAGTGAGATGTGTATTCAACAGATCAGTAGACGACCAGCAACTAATAACAAATTATTTATTCATAAATAATAATTAGTAGTAACAAATTGCTCAAATTCTCCTACTATTTTTAAAAAGCTCTATATATGTGTCCTCCAACATATCTCTCTTATATAGCAAAAGCTACTTACAAAAGTTTGGCAGTAGTATTCATTGAATACTTTATTTTATCTAAGATGTTCGCGGCATAATCTTTTCTGCTGTTTGGTAAAGTGGAAGAACTTTGTACTAGAAATAGTGAGTAATGGAATTGAAAATAGATTTGTTGTAACTGTGGCTAACTCGCCCGCTCGAAAAAGTTCGTTGACAAACGTTACGTCAGCGGTAATCTGCCTCTGTGGTTCAGAAAACACTGGAACCACACCTTCCGGTCCATTGAAGGTTTTCTTGGTTGGACAGCCATACCCTGAACGGCGACACATACCCGTATAGCTACTACATATGTATTATCATAAAGGTATCTCTGAATTTCCAGTTTGGGCCCATGGCGTTTTATTTTAAAATATTTGCATTTTAAGAACCCTTTTCCCTCAGAATCTTCCATGATCTTCAGGGAGGGCATGTGTACTTGTGTACTTAAAAGTTTGTAGAAACTATCTTTGATAACTTTCATCAAAAGTGAGGCTGTGAAAGACGCCTCACATGGGACAACTACAGCTAGTCAGATAAAGACTCGAAAAAGGTTTTGTTACAAAGTACTATTTGTGCTTCCTCTGCTCAAATATTGAAGACTGTGAGACAAACGAAAGGAGTCAATCCACGATAACGAAAAAGATGGCGGCTGTACATTTAACCACAATGCCTTGCGAACCTAACGCAGCGAATAGGTGAACATGGAAGGCCATTGTTTGAAGAAACTTGTCCACACACTAACAACATTGTGTATGCTAGGTTTGAAGATTTCAGATCCTTTCTGTACGTTTTTATGAGCATTTTAAGGTTTTTCGCCCGCTAGGAGTTATGGGTAAATGTACCAGTCGCCATCTTTTTTGTTATGGTTAATTGAGGGAGGGCGGGTGGCTTCCTTGCCAGTCAACAGTGATGCCTGGCCATTTACTCCGCAGACAAGTTATGATTGGCTCTTCTGTTACGCTCTGGATGTTTGTCATTTCCACTGATGCTATGCCCTCAGTGTACACAACCTGGAAGGCAAAAATTGAAATTGCAATTATTACTTAATTTTGATTATCCAATGCTTTTGAAAGGAATTTGGTTTATGCTTCTCCCATTTCAGAAAGGGGGAAAGTAGTAATCCTATTTCATGGTTATTTGGATATGGTATGGTGTTAAAACCTTTTTATAGTCGGGTACAAGGAAATCAATCATGCATTTAGCCATTAAGTCTGGGACAGAGTGTGGATTGTCATGTCGAGCCTGGGGAAAGGAAGGGATTTTGTTAGCTGGTCCAAAACAGAGAAAAAAAATAACCAAATTCTGATCTGTTACAGGTAAGAACTTGTATAATCAATTAATTCCCAACTTGAACTTGAGATTGGAGGAGTGAATCTGACACTTTGTTGTAGTACTCTTTAATTAAAATGATTTATGCATTTTTGTTTTGTTTTGTGGATTCAACCGAACCATGTGAACCCTTAGCAGGGTATGTTGCTTTGCAGTTTGAATCTACAGGTGTGGGTTGGTGCCTTTGTTTGACTCGCTGAGGAACATGCTTTCATAATAAATGATATGTTAGAGTTCATGGTTATCATAGATGTACTCTAGATAAGGCAAACCTTTCTGACTTGTTCACTTGAGGTTGCACTTCCCAAGCCGTTATAGTGGTACACTTTGAATGGCCTAACATCCTGTTGAAAATTCTAAAATATGGAATTTTAAGTGTCAATTACAACTATTGTTTGTCACTATCATTTATATCGTCATCATCATCATCATCATCATCATCATTATTACATTTGTTCTTCTTATTATTATCTTAAGTCAAATGTTTATTTGATGAGTATAAAATAATTAACTTCAAACTTTACGGCAGGTTGTGACATGAGTGGAAGTCTGTCTAATTTCCAGTGTTGCAATAATTTAAGAACTTTCTAGATCAGATAACGCTCTCGCCTAAAGTGAGGATGAGACTGACAAATATTCATTGTATTTAGTTTGCCAAGTGTAACATGCTGCAATTGTACCAAAAATATAATATACCTACACACTAGCAAAATGTATAAAAACACAGCGTTGTGCAATAAAGTCAATGATCAACTAAACGATAACTTATTTGTGAGTTTAATGGACCCAACTGGCATGTTACAACTGTACAACGCAACACATTTACAGGGATATTACTGCTCTTAGTACTACTCTTGGGTCTTCAGCATGTGTAGTATTTTTCCCCTGATGTCAGACTCACTTACAGATATTGAACGTCATTCAAGAGTCTTTTTGCAGGTTTATAAAGTACAACACACTAATATCAACACGGGCTGTCAACGCACATGCATAGTTGCAAACTGATTAAATTCCTCCAAATTATGGACTTCACACACTAATCTAACATAAACTTAGAATTTACATGACGAGCATATCTGAGACAAAGATGGAACCCATGCAGCGTCCTTTGAAGGAGCGTTCCAGCTGGGAATACATCAAAAGAAACTTAAGTGTTTGTATGTACTGTACACATAATTACAGATGCACTTAACTGTTGGAAGTTATAAGAGTGGTGCAGATATGCAAAACACTTTATGTAAGTTGGGAATTACATCATTTTAATTATTTACTGAGCTGTTGTTTCCTAGCTTACCTGCCCTGGAAAGAACTCTTCTAAGAAGTTGGGTAGAAGTATTATTCCAAATTGATCAGCATCCAGTCTTGATCTCATAAACGTAACACTACAAAAATGAAGCACGATTAGAGACACAGTGAGAGAATAAATCCATTTCTACTTATACAACAACAACAAGAAATTTATTTCACCTCAAATTTGACAGTTTACATCAATATTTGTCAGTTAAGTAGTGGGTAGGTGCTGATTGCCTGGAATAACCATAACAAGGTTTGAAGTTATTATCAACGAAAATCTTTGATTTTTCCAGGACCATCTTTTTGAAAACCCATGATCAAGAAATCTGAAAATGTCTTGGAAACTTACGACATCAATTGATAATACAATTATTTTTATATCATTCACCATACCTAATTTTATCTAACTTTCTTGACTTTTTATTGCCAATTTTGTTTTTTGTTTTTCAGGCCTGAAATTTGAAATTCCACAACTTTCCAGGTATTCAATTACCTCATACGACCCCTGTCAGTACAGTGTCATTTACATCTGTTTAATCGTACTATCTTTTTCTATCTGGGTGGAGAAGGGGAGGGGGTCATAGAAAATAGTAATTCAAGTATTGATAGACCACTATAACGGAACATAGTAAAATTTTCAGTGTAACCCAATAATACTTTACCGTAACATTTTGAGCAACTCATCACAAATTATGGACATAAAATTATTTTTGATTCCAATAACGGATCACAATAAACCCCTTTGCCACACTGTTTAACTATCTAATCAAAAATACTTACTAATCTGGGTCAGTTTCCAGTTCGAGTTCTTGTAAAATATCTGCAAGTTTATCACTCTCCACAAAACCATTCTCTTTTCAGGAAGAGAGAAGACAAAAGTGAGTAAACAAGCTTGTCTGTTTTTAACTGTTACGTGCTACCCTCTCTAAATAAAGTTAATTTTATTTACCATTATCATTATTATTGTCATTATCATCAACTTCATTATTACTATCATTATCAATGTCATTTATTTTCATTATCAAATAGCTAACCTTACTGAAACGCTATTAATTTATAACTAAAAACAATATTTGTTCATTAATACATGTAATTAACTATTATGCCTCTGGACATACCTGGAGCATCTGTACATATAATAATATTGGTTTTGTACACCTTTGAACACAGTTTTGAAAATCCCTCACTTTCCAGGGGTTCTTTTCAATAGGTTTTTCCTACGATTTCTTTCTTCTCTTTTTCTTTGCAGTCAACAGAAGTTCCGTGAGAACCGAAATCAGAAGATCTTGACTAAAAGTTCAACAATCTACCAACGAAGTTATATAAAGGTTTTGTTTGGCCACATCAACAGAAAGTTAATGATTTCTGATAAAATAGGGTACAAGTATATTGACTCAAGGTCGTGGCAGTACGGACCAATGTTGCCTTTCTATTTCAAATGCCTCAATGTAAGAGTGCAGAAGGTTTGAAGAACATGGCAGTAGAGCAGACAAAAATAATTTGTGGATCAATGGAGGTTTCCTTGCCAACCACCCACCCCTCCCCTAAAGCTAAACCTAATCCCAACCTTAGCTCTAACCCATTTACCTAAGGGAGGGGTAGGTGGGTAGTTGTCAACAGGTGATAGTGGTGTCTATGCTGTGAGCATGTACCTTGTCGGTCGTATGTTTTAAAAACTCTAATAGCTTTATCCCTTGGGTTCTCTGACCTTGAGAGTGTCCTGTCCTGTGCAGCAATAAACAATACACAATTTCATCCTTAGAAACACTTATTTTACAAATGCATTGTCTGAGACGTATCACATTTTACACAAGCTAAAGATTGCATTACTTGCATTGTTCCTTTGGTTTTTCATGCATAATGAGCATTTGCAGCATTGCCTTTTAGGATTGTTTGGGTAGAGAAATTCAGCTCTTATTTCATTTCTGTGGCTCATAATGTAAATATGAAAGGAAAACCAAATTTTGAAAACTCAATGTAACTTGCATTTTGTTTATTTGTTTCATAGCTGGCAATCAGTTTAAGCAAACATAAACTCTCATGTAAAATGATAATCATTTGAGAGTTCAACGGCAAGAACGTTTTTAAATTACCGGTACATAAATTTCCTCTTTTAGGTGCAATGAAACAACTGTCCAATTACCTGGGTTTACTAATTCATGCCCATAGCCTGGTTTCTAAACAGGAGGGTTCGTTTTTCATTAAGCTGGACCATTCTAGGGGTCACTGAATCTTGCGAGCACCGAAGGCGTGAGTTCCTAGGGGGGTCCAGGGACATGCTCCCCCAGGAAATTTTTTAAAAATTGGCTCTTTGAGATGCCATTTCGTGCATTCTTATAGGTACATGTATACCCTCAAAGTAACAACCACGTGTTGAGTTCCTCAAATTAAGCTGTTGGCCTTTCCCAGTCAGACTGTGGCACCAAGCACGGGGTTCATCCAAACCCCCTGAATCCCCCCAGCCTATGCGCCTGTAATTAAAAGCTCCTTGCTGAGCTGGTACCTTTACATATAGCATATGATACATGTACCATTTAAAAGGATTGTCATATTATAGTTTTGTAATTATGTTTCCTTGTTACCTGGTACTTTTTAGATAGCCCCTTTTGGTTGTTTCTGGAGAGAAGTACCCCTAACCCTCTCAGCCCCAAACACAACATTTGATGTGTTGCTAAATTCTCCTAAACTGTATCCATACTTTCCTTTTAAACAGTTTGGAAGAAGCTCACTTTTCATATTAAATAGCTTGCTGTGAGTGATCGATTCCTTTATTCTCACATCCAAACAACTTACTTTGTAGTGACAATGTAGGGAGAAAATAGCTGTTGATAAACTGGTGGGGCTGAAAGGGTTATTAAGCTTCTCCCTAACAATTTCAATTTTTACAACTTAGATCGAGTAGAAGGTGTCGGTATGTACACACATTAAAAGTTAAAACTGGTGATCACCATATGTAATCACAACACTCACTTGGGTGAAGAACACAGATATATGAGTTTCACTTCCTAACAGCCATATTGAGTATTTTGGAGACTTGAGAAAACTTCCAACCTGTTACAATGGAATGTTACATTGGTGATAACAAACTAAAATAACAATTTGGCTATGGTTCCTTATTATTAGATTTACATGTACAGATTTTCCACTAACTCTAAATTTGAAAAAGAACAAAATTTTAACTCAGTTGCTTCCTTTCTAATCGTTTCCACTCTGGTTTAACTTTTTCAACACCAACTGAAATTCTAAACAGTCATTTCAGTTGTATTCAGTTTCCACCATATCAACCCTGTGTCAATCTCTCAACCATCAGCAAACAGAAATCAGGCTCCCAGATTGTGTGTGACGTACAATGTATAAAGAGTGGTTCCAAAATTTATCATTATCTACATGTACAGTATGGTAACATCATTGTGTTGCATTTTGGAATTAAAGTTTTTATCATACAGTTTATGACAATAAAATATATAAATTATTTTATTGAATGTCAAACACAAAATCAGTTTTACTGCCTCACTTACCTCACAATATCTTAATGCCTCAAGAAGTGTTAAATATCCTAATGTTGACTGTTCTGGAATCCCTTTCATTTCTGCACAAGTGAATTCCAACGTTGTTTATTTGTTTCAAATTTCTGTTAACTTCATTTAATGTCTATCTTTACCAACTCAACAGTTATTCACATCTACATGTACCAATATTAAGAAAGTCACTATGGGACACTATGTCATTGTGCATTAGGTTACAGAAATGCTGGTCACATGACTTTAATTTGCAGGTGCCAGGGATTTTTAGGTCGTGGGGTCATGCTTCCTCAGAAAATTTTGAATTTTGCCTTCACTTCTTCTGCACAGTGTCAGTAAACAAATTATTAAAAATTGAAAACTAAATCACCAAAGTGTTAGGCATCAATATAACCACTCCTTCAGCTCAAGTCTTCATCAGTCATACATAAACTAGTACAAAAGAAGGAATGGACTATGTATGTCTGTGTAGACTATAGAAAGCTCAATTCTATTGTTATTAAAGACGGTCATACCCTTCTGCACATTTCTGAAGCTTTCAATGCCCTCAAAGGTACTCAGTACTTTTCAACCCTAGATTTGTGCTTGGGTTGTTGAATACAACTTACATGTAAGATCTGATTGATTTATCACAAACTGTACACAGATAAGCCAATTATGGTACATGTAAATGTTTTACCTTTGAAAATTATGGATATCAATGACATGTAAATGTTTATATCCATCTACATGTAAAGGCCACAACCCAATTTGGACCAGAAATTTTGCCATGGCCTATTCCTGGAAATTTACTGACAGTGTACATCTTTTTGGAAACCATCAGTTACATGTACTTTTAGTCAGAGTAAAACATTCACCACTTAAGAAATAGTAAATGGTTTTCCATGTGACATAGCCAGATGTCACCACATACTGTAGGAGGCTAGGATCAGGTAAATATGGTGTTTCCCAGTGAATTGTGTATTCAAACAACCTCCCAAGTATCAACATCAGGCTATGTCACAGGGAAAACCCACTTAATATACTTTTTCAGAACATTGTATTTTCGGTACAAACAAACTGGTCATTTTCAAAACCAGCACATGTGGTGGTTAGTTAATATGCATACACTGTTACCAAGCAACATCACAAGGCTTGGCTACAAAGTTTTCTTGCTCGTTATTTTCAAAGCATTGTATGAGAAAAATCTAGAAGTATTTGAACTTAAAGAAACTGTTATTTTAAGAACAACAACCTGCCATATTTATGTTATTAGTTTATCCCCTAATTTGTAATTATGTTGTTCCTTCATGGTGAAGTTAATAAAATAAATAAATAAAATTCTGGAACAGATGGACTGAGAAATGGACAATAAAGTAAAGATGAACTAAGTCAGAATAATGAAAACTGGTACTATTGGTGTTTGGGAAAAGATTAGTGATTTCATTAACTCAAAAGTCATTTCAAGACTGTACACTACTAACCATATCCTGATACATCCCTGTTCAGATCCCAAACATTAGACACAGCATGACCAGTCAGCATCAGGTTAGTCAGAGCCTGGCTGCAAGAAGAAAAAAAGACAGTATAAATAAGTACTCATTTCTGTGTAAAAAAAAATATGTAGTTGAATACACAAAACCAGAGTTTTATACATGTACATACAGTATATTAGTTATTACAATAAGAGACTTTCTTCAAGTAATGCAGAACCACTTTAATCCATCAGTGCATCCCCTGACACATTTGCCTCGACATTGAAGTGACTGTGTGATACAGTTTGTGTGTGTCACAACCCAATATAATGACCTTGCTCACCATACAAGTTCCCATAGCTCAGTGGTTAGAGTGTCAGCATCATGTTTCAGTGCCCATCTGGAGCTCAGATTTTTACTGAGTTCCCTGTCTCCTCACTATTTCTAGATATAAACTTGAGTGTAACAATAGAAAAAAGTATTTGGTTGATATACAATAGTTGACAAGTGAAAGACCACCAGAAAAATCAGGTACTAAATAAAATAATCTATCATTTCATGAAAGAAATCAGAAGTCTACTCATAAAGTTTTAGTTAGTGACACAGAAAAACAGAGAACACCTTAAATTTCAAACACAACTCAGTTACATAACTCTGGACCAGTATATAATAAAACAAACCTTCCATGCCCAAAATTTTGATCCACTAGTTGGTCCTCTGGATCTTCTATCTCTAACTTTATATTATGTATACCCTAGAAGGTAATGATAATGTTCGATTAACACTAACATAACCAGTGAAATGCACTCTGGTCTATACATCTGCAAAAGAACATGTATGAGAGGTCGTGAGAAGTGATTGAAGTAGAGTTGAGGGGAGGGGGTTGAGTCAGGGGATATCAATGGAGGTTTCTGGAAAATTACTATAGGTTAGGTTTGGGTCAGAGTCAAGGTTAGGCCTACTTAGGTTAGGGTTAGAGTCAAGGTTAGGGAAAGTATTAGGTTTAAGGGAGGGAAAGGGAAGGTATGCCATTCTGTCCGATGAGGAGACAAACGGTCGACCATGCCCAGTTGGCCACGGTTGGCCACAGGTGGCCTGGTGAGTTTTGGTAGATTTATGAGTCACACAACCGGTCACAGTCCGCCATGGCTGGTCATGGTCAGCCACGGTTGGCCCTCTTGGTCCCCCAATGGAGTAAACGGTCAGCCACAATCATGAACCATCGGCCTCCGTCAGCCAGCCAGCCATGGCCAACAGTGTGAGTGAAGCTGAGTGGAGTGCAGGACAGTGCTGTGCTGTGGTATGGTGTGGTGTGGAGTGGAGCAAGGGTTTATGAATGCCTCTCATCATTTTTCTTTTTCCTCTTGCAATTTACAAGAAACATATTAGGGGTATGTAACTCCCACTTCTACAGCTCTTGTCACATTACTATAATTCTTGCTCATGCAGAGTAGAATCTCTTTGGTTTCTTTTACATGTACAAGAAAGTGGAAATAAGACAACACACATCACAGTCGTTGATTTCAAAAGTATAAACTGCTACAAGGTTTCTCATGTCAGCTTGGAATGAAGAAGTTTATTTCATCTTGCAATGAAGTACATGTAATCAGAAGGTCCAGAAGCTCTGTTCTTAACTGAACTGCCAACACTTACCATTATATTACCTTGGGCAAGTAAAGAATAACTGGTTGTAAAGATTTTTGTGAATATATGTGGGTAAATGAATACAACAGAATAGATTGAGCCAAATATGCCAGACTAGAGTAAAGTATTTACCGGTAAATAAAATAAAGACACTTTATTTATTGAGGGTAACACACTTAAATCCATAGGATGTACTCTCCCATGTGGCTCTTACATGTACCACAACATCAGGATTACCCTACTCTTTTCAAGAAGTGTGTGGGTTCTTTTAAGTCCCCTGAGATAGCATCTTAGGAGACTAGACCAGTGGCTTAATGTCCCTGTCCGCGGACAGTGTGGCAAAAGAAGGTCACCCAAAATTCAACCCTCAACCAGGCCCGGTAGTTGAATCCGGGACCTTCTGGTTGGTAGTCAGAGATCTTACCAACTGTGCTAACCTCGCACACACAATGGAAGCAGGAAACAATGGAAGGGAAAAGGAAAGGAATCAAGGTAGGATAAGGATATGTTATTAAGAAGTGCACACAAAACATTTTTAAATTGAAAATCTTGCCACCAAGAAGTTCAGCAACTTGCCTTTGTGAGGATTACTGAATAGAGAAACAGCAGAACACCAAATTGCCCTTCAAGCAGCTGCAGATTCTTCTTTATTATTTTTCTCATTCCATCATCACTTTTACAGCAAACCTGACTGATCAAGATACAATACTGATGTTTAGAACCAGATGGTACAGTTTGCAAGAGGGTATGAGTGTGAATATTGAAATGTAGGAGTTAACTAAATAATTATTTCTAACAACAGCTCCCTGCAAGGGGATCTTCAGTGCCATGCTGTTTAACATTAAAAAAATTTAATAATATTTATATTCATTATGTAAACTCATTAAAAAAATCATCTGCATATAATGCAGGACTTAAAATACTAGTATTACATAAGAATTTACAATGTTAATGATTATGATTATCTAGTATTCAATATCTGTATCTACATGTAGCCATCCATCTAACTATCCATCCATCCACCCGCCCACCCATCCATCCATCCATCCACCCATCCATCCATCCACCCATCCATCCATCCATCCATCCACCCATCCATCCATCCACCCATCCATCCACCCATCCATCCATCCATCCACTCACCCATCCATCCATCCATCCATCCATCCACCCATCCATCCATCCACCCATCCACCCATCCATCCACCCATCCATCCATCCATCCACCCACCCATCCATCCACCCATCCATCCACCCATCCATCCACCCATCCATCCATCCACCCACCTATCCATCCACCCACCCATCCATCCATCCACCCATCCATCCATCCATCCATCTATTCTTTTTAGGATTCTAGAGACAGTCCTGGGCACTAATTAGTTCATTTCATTCTTGGTACAGCTACAAAAATATACCTGAGTGATGAATGAAAACTATCACTGGAAAATCTTCTCAGTTCTTGAGAGCATACTTTTTTGTGATATTCTGCAGTCTTGTGAGTTTCTGTAAAATGAGCCAACAATTATTAAAAGATAAATTTTGTTATAAATAACTACAGTGATGTCATGATGTACAGAATTATAATCTGAATATGATTCTAAAGATACAGTCATGTAATGTGCATTTATAAATGATAGATTGTTATGGTGTTCGCAGCCAATGACCTAGTTCTGTCTTAACAGAGCAATGTTGATAATTTATATCCTGGAAGTCTGATGAGGTTTACTACTAAAAGAGCAAGCTAATGAGCAAAGCAAGCCAAGGATTCAGTAAGTTATGATTCAAATATTAAACTCTCCTTCAAACATGGCTACCATATCTGTTTGAATAAGCACCCCTGTTCCAATAAGAGCCCCTACTCAAATAAATACCCCCTCCCCCGCAAAGATGTAAAAATTAAGCACCCCATTCAAATAAGTGCCCCCCCCCCAGTTATACAAAAACACTAAAAATCTGCGCCCACATTACTTACAATGCTAAAGTGACTGCAGACAGTGAGAGTCAAATTTGCTTAGTTTTACTCTTCTGTAATTTTTGTTATAGGTTTGGATGTAGTGTTCTGGGTACTTCAGACTCAAAATGTGTACACATCTTTCTTTTATTACATCATGCAGTTTTTGTTACAAGCACCCTGGGTGTCTATTTGAATGGACACATCATGTATATCTGCAGGGTTCAACATTAAAATTGGCCTGATGGCCCCAAGGTACTTTTTACCCTGAGGGCCAGCAACTCTTTCAAAAACTTACTTTCTCAATTCTGTTAACCTTATCTGGCCTGGGGGGGGGGCAGAAAGTGCCTGCGCCAACTTCAAACTACTATAGCTCAGCAGCCGTTACAGATATACAGCAACAATATTTGGTGACTTTTCCCAAAAATTTATTGGGGAATCATTTGACATGCTGTTTTTGTCTCACTTAATTAAGCTGTTGCCATGGCAACCACTTTTTCAGTGACAGGACTGGAAAATTTTTAAAAAAAATTTTTTCATAAAAATATTTTCTCCCTGTTTTTGCATTACATGTAGAATTGTCAGTTTGGGCATTTCAAATGTATTTTCAATGTTTTCAAACATATTTTGAACCTTTAGGCTGATTTATAGGACTTTTCAAAAAAATCCAAGATGGCAGGCATGAAATCCAAAATGGCATCCTGTGATGTCATATGATGTCACAAAAGGTTAATTAGTTAATTGATCATCTGGTAATGCCTTAATTAATTAGTATACCAAGTTTGGTTGGTAT
>JANRMR010177036.1:0-12158 GCA_025434825.1 Bergia sp. 'catenularis' | reverse complement strand
GTCTGGCCCTTTACAGAAATGCATCACTTCGTACAGTTACAAACTACTTCGTGTTCTCACTGGCCCTCACCGATTTGGCAATGGCTGTTTTAGTTATGCCGTTGAGGAACGCCTTGACCATAGGAACAAATGGGGTTGTGAATGAACTGACTTGCAAACTGAACCATTTCTTTGCACTCACTTTGGCAGGAGTTTCGCTGTTAACGGTCACGTTGTTGGCAATCAACAGATATATCCGTGTTATTCGACCAACGCTCTACGCAAATATTTTTTCCAAGAAACGCTCTGTATTTATGGCCGTTTGTGCGTGGTTTGTAACAATAGCTGTGGTCATAGTTCTAGTTGTTGATATGATGAATCAGCCGCCTCATATAGTTCCCCTTGAATCTACTAACTGTTTCCAGTTACTTAAAAAAATCATTACATCCAAACTCTATTATGTCATATGTACGATCGCCATAGCTGTTCCCAGTGTCATCATCGTAGCGTGCTACATAAAGATCTACCAGAAAATTCGGCAACACAACAACGCAGTTACTTCACCATCACAAGGCGGACATTCTGCTTATGGAGTGGAGGAGGCGAAGATGACAAAAATGCTGACTGTTGTTGTGGCTGGGTTTTATCTTTGCTGGTTACCAGGACTTATTGGAATCGTTTTACACGATTTAGTTGTACTTCCAGAAAAATATTTCAAATCTGTGGAGTTTTATGTCAATTTCTCATTTTTTGCTAGCAGTGTTATCAATCCCATGATTTATGGAGCAATGAGTCAATCATTCAGAAACGAATTTCTAAAAATACTCCGACGTCAGTCCTAGAATTGTCTTTTAATTTAACAAAACTCAGCCTAGCTTTACATGTTTATCGTAAAGTAACCTTATATTGATTGTAGTTATCATTTGTTCCTCCTGTGGGTGTGACCGTTTGGCATGTTTTTAAAGATAAAACACCATTTTTATTTTATAAGAATTACAGTTTATTTTTAAGCAAACAGGAATTTAAGTAATAGGAATAAACGATGTCATTTCATAGCAATGCCAGTAACTCAAGTGTTTTATTCGGTGATGTCAATTATTCGGAACTGAACTTGTTCATAGTCTACATAGATAAACCGGAATAGCCTATTTTAAAAAACAATTTTATCGTAACTTTATTGTTGTAACTTTTGCATTTTTAAGGAGCAAAGTTACCTTCCATTCACAATTTGGTTCTCCAGTATAAAGGCCGAAGCATTTGGAGTTTTTCTTGTTTCTTTTCACTATTAGATTTTGACCAATTTGACACTGAGATGCGTTTGAAAAAGGTCAGCCATTTTTTTGTATAAATCTGAAGGTTAAATTTAATTAAAGTCAAACAAAAAAAAGATTTCAATAACCGTGTTCTAAAACGTTGAAATAACAAGCTAAGGGTGGGAAGCAATCTCCCGGGTAAAGTAGAATGGTTTGGCAACTTGATACGTCTGAGTATAGCGCCCACCCGACCAAACTTGGATAATTCACTAGTGTTTCTTGTCTCTAAAAATGTCCCTAATTGTTGAAATGACATCTAGTGTTTCCTCTAATAAATTTTGATTCATCTGAAAAAGCTTTAACTAGAAATAGGGCATCTAATTGTATAAAATTGAAGGTTAAACTTTAGCGTAAACTATTGTTAAACCATATCTTTCAATATCTGTTTGCTAAGAGCTGAATAAAGGTGACAACAATTTATTTTATGCTCACCGTTCATTAGACAGTTTTTCTATGAAATGAATAAAGCAGCTGATATGTTACCGACAATCTTTTGTCCTTCTTTTCGGTAATTTTTGTATACAACGAAGACAAAATTTTGTATGTAGTCAACAAAAAAGTATTATTCAACACCAAAGAAGTAAACAATGAAGGTGAAAAAAATAGGAAATACATTTCTCCCCGATTTGAGAGATTCTTTTAGCAAGGAAAAAAATGATCGAGTGGGCCGAGCCGGAATCGAACTTGGTGACGATCAAGTTTGTTTTAGTTGCAAAATATTAGTTTTTCGTCCAAAATATCTAAAATTTCTTTCATCTTAACGTCTTTTAGTTTTTTTAAACATCAAAGAAGTAAGTAATATAGGTGAAAAAAATCAGGAAAGACTATTTCCAGTTTGGGCAACATTTTTATAGCTAGGGAAAAAACAATCAAGTGCGCCAAGCGAGCTGATTGAACACGGGATGATCAAGTTCGTTGTCACACCACGCGTAGCGCAATTGGGAAAGCTTATTGTTCCATTGTATGAGGAACTGTGAGTTAAACTTTATTCTATTTCAGGGGGAAAGGATTTTAAAGACACAAGGGAGAGATAATATTTGATGTTTTGAAAGAAACACTTCGTGCGCATTTATCTGTCTGCATTTACAAAGTATTATACATAATCCTCGGACCGAGCTATTTTTATAGGAATTAAACCAGGTGGATGAAATCAATTGTTATCATATGATGCTGGCTATTTAAATAGCGGAATTGTTATCAGTTTTTCTTTCCTATTGATCCCTCCTCTTAGGATAGAAGACATTATTCATCTTTCATTAGTTAAAAGCGAGAAGAGAAACCTCTATCAAACATGTTACATTAAAGGTGCAAAGTTAGGTTCCCGATTACCAAATCCTGCGTTAACTTCATCAATAATTCAAGCTACTCAATGGACTTTTAACTATTTATCTTTTGAAGTGCAAACAAAGCCAACCGGCACAATTCAAGAAGCAAAACAACTGAAAATGCCTTAAAAAACGGTGTTCTATTCTTGATCATTAATGATTGAGACTGGCTGGTGATAAACTTTGATAACCGTCATCGCACAGAATGAACAACTGCCACCTAGCGTGCTACATTCTTGTACATTAAGATCTACCAGACCATCCGTCGTCAAACACGGCAGCCGCTCCACCATCACAAGGAGGACACTCTGTTTATGGAGTGGAGGAGGCAAAAATGACAAAAATGCTGACCCAGTTATTGTGGTTGGATTTCATCTTTGCTGCATGGCTACCACAACTTATTCCTGTCTTTTTTTAAATTTGCGGGATTTTTTGTTAATTTCTCGCTTTTCGCTGGCAGTGTTATCAACCCTATGATTTATGGGGTGTTGAGTCAATCATTGGGAAACGAATTTGTAAAAATACTCCGACGTGTGCCGTAGTATTGATATCAATTTTAAGAAAACTAAAACCAGCCTTATGGTTGTGCCGTTTGGACAACATATTGAAAATAACTATGATTTCTTATTAACAAATAAAGCAAAAATTTTGTTTGTATAAAAATTTTACCCAAATGTTTTTTATCTTTCGATCATTTTCACAGTTAAAACTGCTTTGAAACTGCATTTTTGCATTGTTATTATTTATCGATTTTGCATACATTAGGATAAACAATTATAATAATTTTCTGTCCTGTACTGTAGGTGTAGCTGTCAAGCTTGTTTACCAAAGGCCAATTTTTTTTTTCTAATAAGAAATGAAGCAGAAATGTTTTAAAAACGTATTCGTTTTTCTTTTATAAACAAAAGCAAAATTTTTTGCAACGTTACCAAAGAAGGACAATTAATGGCACTGCCATTGATGTCAATTATTTGTAACGGAACTTGTACACAGGTAGCCCAAGCTGTGTATGTGAACAAAATACCAACGTCGTCGTTGTGTTATATACATATTAGGGATCGAATTTTTAACCAAACGTATGAGAAATATGAAGTATGCCGTGTATTGCTCCGAAAATTAATAAAATTCATCATTTACCTCTACGTTGTTGTGTCATTGTCATTCTTCATGTTCCTGCGATGTTTGGAGTCGATTTGGATGAAATTTGAGACACGCCTCCAAACGCCACAGAAATTTGTAAAGGCGTTTGATTGATTCCATCTTCTTTTTGAAGACCTTGCATGCATTTTTGTATATTCGGACAGATATATGTGCATTAAATATTGTCGCTCCCTTGTGTTCTCAAACTGTTTTCCCAGAAAAACACAGCTCAGTTTACCAAGATAAGAGTATAATTCGCAGATTTTCTTACAACGGAATAAGTGCGTATATAAAAGTGTCCTTTGACAATAGATCCATGAAAACGTGAAGACAGTATGTTATATTAATTTAGTTTGCCTTAAAGACAATTATCACTGAATTAACTAATACAAACTTGTTTTCACCTTAGTTAACGCACAAAAAGCTGGTGGACACGACACGTTTCATTTAACTTCCCAGTTTTAATACCGTATTCCAGTTGGCTAAAGTCGCCGATCTTGGCACATGATGAACAGCCGGCGAACTAGTGCTACAGTGACTACATTAACAATTAAATTCAAGCTATTCAGTGGCCTTTTAATTAATTTTTAAAGTCGGAATAAAGCCAATCGGCGAGATTAAAAAAACAAAACAACTGAAAAAAATTCAAAGTACGGCGTTCGATCTATTCTTGATCGTTAATAATTGAGTAAGTAAGTGTGGTGGTCGACTTTAACCCCAATTGCAGCCACAGGCTGAATTGCTGGGGCTTCACAATGTTGTTGGGGTACTTGAAGACAGAACTGCATTTTACAGGCGCAAATTGCTGCCGAATACGGTAGTTTAAAATATTTCTGAGGATAAATGCCGCCCTGCGACCAGGAGGCCGGACGGGCCACAACACCGGGTCGCAGCCCTACTCTTACCGATTAGTGTGTGGGTTATTTTAAGTCCCCCGCTAGTATGACGAGAAAATAGACCAACGGCTAAACGTCCCTTTCCGCGGACGGTGTGGTGAAATGAAGTTCTGCACAAATACTCAACCCTCGGTAAGGCCTTCCGCCTGGCAGACAGAGATCTTTACCAACACAGCCAAGCTGGCACACAGGGTCGTGTATCTTTGTCTTCTCAATATTGCAGCTATTTTTGGTAACTGTCTGGTTTGCAATTGTCCGGCTCTTTACAGAAATCCAGTTACAAACTACTTCGTGCTCTCTCTGGCCCTCACCGATTTGTCCATGGCTCTTTTAGTTATGTCTTTTAGGAACACCTTGAGCATTGCAAAAAAGGGCGTTATGAACGAATGCAGTTGCCAGCTCAACCATTTCTTCTCAGTCGTCTTCGCGGGAGTTTCTTTGCTAACGGTTATGTTGTTGGCAATCAACAGATATACCCGCGTGGTTCGACCAGCACTTTACGCAAGCGTTTCAGTTTACAAGAAATGTTCTTTAGCCATGGCCTTCAGTGCGTGGATTGTACCAATAGCTGTGATCACTGTTATAGTTATCGTTGTGAGGAAGCAGCCTCAAACAGTCACTGTTGAATCTTCTTCCTTTTTGCAGTTTCTTCCAAAACATCATTACATCCAAACTCTCTTATGTCATATCTATTGTCGCCATAGCTTTCCCCAGTTTCATCATGGTAGCGGGTTACATAAGGATTAACCAAACCATCCGTCATCACAACACGGCGGCCGCTCCATCATTACAAAGAGGACACTCTGTTTACGGAGTGGAGGAGGCGAAGATAACAATAATGTTGACTGCTGTCGTGCTTGGGGGTTTTTTATGTTGGCTGCCACAACTTATTGCTGTCATTTCATACGATTTAGTTGTCCTTGGAAAAAAATATTTGAAAGCTGCGAAGTTTTTGTTAATCTCTTATTTTTTTTTACTAACAGTGTTATCAGTCTTTTGATTTATTGGGCAATGAGTCAATTTGTTAGATACGAATTTTTAAAAACACTCCTACATAAGCGTTAGTGGTGTTCTTTAATTTAACCAAACGCAGCCTAGCTTTAAATTTTCATGCTTATCATATATTAATCACACAATGAAAATAATTATAATTGTCTCTCCTGTACATGTGGGTGTGACTGTCAAGCTTGTTTAAAAACGATAAAACACCATTTTTTTATTTTATAAATATAATAGAACAGCAACTTATTTATTACGAACAATTTCTTTTTCATAGCAACAGAAACGAAAGACACTAAACAACACTGCCAGTAAGTCAAGTGTTTGTTCGGTGGTGTCAAAACAAGTTCATGGTCTACATAAATCAGCTGGAATAACTCATTTAAACGACAGTTTTACCGTAACTTTATTGCTACTCACTTTTGCATGGACAATGAAATTGCCTGCTATTCATAGTTTGGTTTCCAGTAAAAAAGGAAGTGTTTGGTGTCTTTCTTGTCTCACTTGACATAAATTCTGACTGGTTTGACAGACGCGTTTGAAAAAGTTTAGCCATTTTTGCGTAAAACTGAAGGTCAAATTTAATTATAGTCAAACCAAAAAACATATTTGAATATCCACGTTCTAAAACGTTGAACAAAGGTGAGAGCAATCTCCCGGATAAAGCCGGACAATGATTCAGCAACGTGACATGTATAGCAATCAATTGCTTTAAGCTCGTAGCCTACGCGTTTGATTAAACTTGGATAGTTCACTTGTGTTTCTTGTCTTCAAAATGGTTCCCAATTGTTGAAATAACATTTAGAGTTGCCTCTAATACATTTTGGTTCAACTGAAAAGAAAGGCTTTATTTAGAAATACGGTATTTAAATTGTTTATAAGGTTGAAGATTAAACTTCAACTATAATTATTGTTTAAACCATGAATATTTTTGAATACCCATTTGCTGAGAACTGAGTAAAGATGGCACTAATTTATCATATAATCACCATTCATTAGACAGTTGATATATGAAATGAATTAACAGTTAATATCTGAAAGGATCTGAAAGGGGTGTAGGAGTTCATTGGGAGGTATGATGGTCAGGGTATAGGGGAGTAGAGGGCTCTATGAGTCACGAACCCGGTTAAGTATGTTGGTCATTTAGGGGAGAAGGGGCCCAGTTGACAAGGGTAGGGGTTCAAGTGAAGGCATGAAATGTCAGGTAGGATAGTAGAGTGCTGTAAGGATCAATGGGAGGTATGGCAGTCAGGTAGGGGAGTAGAGGACTATATGGGTCAGCGCAGGGTTGTACGAGATGAACAGGAGGTATGACGGTTGAGTAGGGGAGAAAGGGGCTTTATGGGTTACTATAACCAAGTATTGAGGGGAAAAATGAAACACATTGTTGATATATAGTTTTGGAAGAGCGGGACTTTCAACCAGAGGTGTGCGTAAATTATCTTTATTTCGATATTTTTGTATATATTAGCATACAATATTCCAACTACAACAAATAAATCAGCATAGTCTCTCAAGCTTATATCCGCAAGCATATTTTTAAAAAATATCGGAAGCTCAGCGAGTTATTTGAATAATTTTTTACGGTATTTCCTACAGTTTGACATGGCAGTAGGCCCATGACCATGGTCGAGGGCTCTCAATCTGCCCCAAAATTAGATCTACAACTGTTTCAGACCATTTCCATTTAGTTTTAATTTTATTGTTGAAAGTGGCTTATATAGAGGATATTACATGGACGCCCGGAGATATGAATATTGTCTTCGAGTGTTGACAATATCTCTCACGAGTGAGCAAAGCGAACTCGTGAGAGATGTTTTCAACACGAGAAGATAAAATTTGTATCTCCAAGCGACCATGTAATGTTCTGTTTATTACATTAATATAGATAAAATACCAGGTACGATGCAGTTAGATATTTACAAAAGTTATGTTGAAATCCTTTTAGTGCTCTAAATAGTGAAATACCATCTAGCGATCAAAAAGTCGAAACGAAATAATTTGACCGAGTTATTGCTTTGACTGACAGCAAGGAATCTTAAATTTTCATTTTCTTTTGACACTTGAGGTTTTTCAGAATATAAAGGAGGGCAAACAACAGAAAAAATCATAATCACGAGTAGTCTCGGTAATATTTTCGTCCAACTCCACCATTACAATCGAGGACGGAAAGAAACGACAGGAGCGAGCGGCCGCAGGGAAATTAAAAAAGGGCGCGAAATCTACGAGCGCTGATTGGATAACAAGTACGTAACCATGGTAATTTGATATCTTCACACGTGAAGAGAACAACGATATCTTCACTGTGCGCGTATGACGTTTAAAAAATGGAGAAATTCTGGTATTTTATACTGATATATTTATGTGATAAAATAGTTTTCAAGTCTTTTCTTAAAGATGAAAACAGTCCAAACTTCTTTATATTGGTAACAGTATTATTAATGATATTGGATGTCAAGAAGACTTAAGCTTTCTTGAAATTTTATTAAATGAATTTCGGTTTGTTTATTGTTATGGTATCAGCGTCAAAAAAATAATTTTTCAAAAATTTCGATAGCAAAATTCTCTAAAGTTTTTTAATGTTTTGAAAGTAAGAAACAACAAAGGATTAAATTGAAATGTAATCTTTAACTTTTTGAAAGTTAAGATGGCACTTATATTATGAAAGCGCATTTGAGAACAAGAAGGATTACTATGAAAACCATGTTATAAAGGAATTACATTATTGATATGTTAAAGGGTTTTACTATCGCTTGACGAACAACTGATGTTAACAGTCCACAACACGTGGGAAAATTACTTGTCATATACAGGGGTATTGCGAAAGGAAAACTGATTTGAAGCACCTTAACTGAGTAATATTAGAGCTACTAAATATATGAAAAATGTACATTTCGAATTTCCCTCTAAACTATTATATGGCCCTTTTGGACCGATTAGAGTGCCTAAAAAGGCCACAATAGTTAATTGTTAATTTAAGCTCTTATATTTTGACCTACTTTTGATGTTGATCTGAAACTTTGGATTTTAATGCTTAAGAATACTCTCCTTAATATGTGTCACTTTCCTCAGCTTCTGAGGAAATCTAAACTTGTAGTTCAAGCAGGCCATACACCTTAATCACTATGCATTTTTTCCCCATTAGGGTTACATTTCGTAACCATTAGTATAAGGGCCAGGACTAAACCTAAAGCTATAACAGTTTTTGGAAAAAGCAGTATTGGTGTTTTCTTCCCATGGTAGCTTCCTCCAAAATGGCGACAATCTGTTGCTCTCGGGAAACATTTCACAGTTGTTGCTGCTATTTTCTCCGAGAAAAGAGTTAGGGCTTTGAAGAGGGCTTGAATATGGAGTGATATCGTGAGTTTCGTCGCGGGAATACTCGTCAAAATCAAAGGAGTAAGGGGTAGGTTTTATTATAATATTTGGTAAAGAGCCCTTCTTTGAACTTCGACACTCACCATCCTTTGGCTTTAATTCAAACTGGTTGTTGATTTTCTTATCGTTACCAGCAGCGCCAGCACTGGTACTACAAATCCCAGATGAGTTAATTTCAGAGCTGTAGACGGCATTTTCTGCGCTTTCCCACTGTAACTCACTCGAAAGTTGAAAAACCTGGCTGCTCGTGTAGTTTATGCCATCGTTACTACTTAATGTTTCACCGTTAAGTGCGCTGGCTGGTGAACCAGGATAAAGTGTTTGTAGAGAGTTTGAATGCAGCGAAACATCATCAATAAAATTGCCGCTGTACTCACCACCATCTCGAGAATACGTAACGTTTACAGCAGCGTTATCTGGCTCGCCATTAGAGCTTGAATCTTCGACATCTTTACAGTTTCTTGTCGTCGTTCTCGTCTTCTTTCTAACTTCTGAGTAAGCTTTTGTAACTCGAGAACGAAACGCCTTCCACTTCTTCATCATCTTTGCTGTTCAGTAGCAGTTAGCTGTGAGCCGAAGGAAAAATAACTGCAGTGTAAAGTTTTAACTTTTCTTTTAAAGTTTTTCAATGTTTACTACGGGCTGATTCAATCACGACTATATTCTATTTAAACGAGGTGAAAGATTCTAATAAATGATACGTCCGGTTGAACGTTTATGGTTGCAATCTTTGGTGTGTAAGCTATTATTTAACGCGGTAAAAACATGCTAACGCGCTCTTTTGATGTTAAGTCGCGAGCATTTAATTTTGGTCTTGGCAGCTTGACGTCATTGTTATATTTAACTTCTAATTACTGACACGCCCTCTTGACGTCAGGTTCATTAAGTATTGTTGTAAAGACAAAGGCTTGGCGTTTGAACTCCGTTCCTGTTAATTAAAATTTTCCTTTAGCCAATCAAAAAGAATGTGGGTTGATTGCCCAAATCGTCCCTCGTTTAAAACCGTCATAATTATCCTACAAAATCAGTGCAATCGTCCAAAATATGTACAGGATTTCTGTGGAAACAGGCACGAACTAATTTCGACTTAAACTAACGACTTCGAGTAATGAACATCTACTAGAACAAATGGAAATGAATAATTTGCTTTTGGTTTGTGCTGAAAAGAGTTTTGATTAAATCTAAAGACCTTTTTCTGTTACGCCATTGTTTTCAAACATTAAAGATCAGTCCTCAATCGCGGCGTGTATTCTGATTCTTTTCTGAACTGAAACGATGATGGCCAAAGCAAAATCGTCGAATTGCTTTGCCGAATGCCTAGCAAGATTTATTTGAGGGGATCTTCGGCTATTTCAACGAGCTTCAGTCATTAATCTTTGACAAGTTCTACCCAAATTGTTCTTTGAACATAGCTTAAGTCTGCCACATAAAAGGAAAAACGATGCTTTGGTCTTGCAAGTTCACAGATTGGAGTTTTATGAAGGATACTTTTCACTTTTGAGTGTTTCGGCGCCGCCATCTTGAAATGTGACGTGCTGAGGTTGCAGTGCTAGGCCCCACTCTTCTCTAAATCAATGTTGCGAACGAGAGGGAGACTGGTTCTGCAAACGCACACGTCACGTTTAAAGTTGACAGCACTAGGAAATTCAAACGTGAAAATTCATATCAGAAATTACTTAATTATTTGTGGAATTAAACACGAGAAAGTTCACAGCATAGCTGAAGTGTATACAATTGATTAATATATTAAAAACAAAATTTTTTAAAATTAGTGGTTAATCAATAAAAATCTGTGCAGGATTTCACACGTAACCCCCCCGGTCGAAACAATTTCTTAATTATTTTTGCAGATAACATGGTGTTATTCGTACCTTGCTAAAGGAATGTAACTTGGACTCGCGTGGAAACGATTTTATCTTGGGGAGTTGTTGAAAGAGATATTTCACGAGTGAGTGAAGTTAACGAGTGAGATATTTTCAACGCCAGAAGTTTAGAGTTTCGTATGTCAAAACGGCCGCCTAAATTCTATATCAGTATATGTGTGTTTTGAGCAACAAGGGCTGATATGGCATGCCTTTTGCTGTAAAGTTAGGCTTAAAGCTGAGCTTTTGAGCGTTTATACCTCTCCGTCAGAGCTCGAAACGTCAGCCTTTACACCCAAACTCACGGCATTAATTTTACCAAATCAACCCTTGTTCAACACAACACATATTCAGCTTACATGGCTACGCGGAAAAAACATTTTGTTTTCAAAAGTTGCCTTCCATGTTGTGATATGTTTCGTTTATTTCTTAACAAGTCATTTTAAATTTGCAAACCAGAGGAGTAAATAGGCCTCGCGAGCTCAAATAAGAAAAGCGATGACTTAGTGAATAACATTTAGCTATTTCTTAGTTTATGTTATGAAAAGTTAAAATAAAAATAATAAAAGATCTAAAAGAAATTAAATTACAATTTAATACTACGGAAGATAAACGTCTTGAGTAAGGATTTAAAACCGCTAAGTGAGTCTTTTCAGTTTCAATTTATCAGGTAAGAAGTTACAGAATTTAGTGAAGGTCGGTTTCGATAGATTTAAGGAAAAGATTTATCATTCCTTTTATTTAATTAAGGTACCTCGTAAACTAAAGTGTGGCTATGATTAATTCATGAAACTGAGAAGGGTTAAGACTTGTAATCTTCAATAATCTTTGACAACAGATTCTACAGATTTCTAAACTCCTACATTCATAAGACTGTAATATTGGCTAAACAACCAAGGAAACTTTTGATATCGGACTCACTCTGAGTTGGCAACTATCGTTTCTAAGAAAGTGATATTTGGCCAAAAACACCAACAAATCCTCGATCTCAGCCTTTCTCTTAATTCCTTAATCCTCTATTGATGAAACTGAGAAGCTGTTGTAACAGGAAGTGTTTTATATTAGACTGTCTCTGAATAAAGAAATTAAATTGGGCTGAAAACAAAATTGCCTAGTACTTCCGTTTCAATTTTCCCACTCAGAAACTCAGAAGTTGTTTTCAGTTTGGGCGAAAGGATATTAGTGAATGTAAATGAAGGCGGACGTGTATTTGTGGCTCCCACTTTGCGTGGCTCTACTCCTTCAGCGAGAAGCTTTCGACCCGCT
>JANRMR010176963.1:0-12161 GCA_025434825.1 Bergia sp. 'catenularis' | reverse complement strand
GGGTATTCACTAATCAATAATAGGAGCTGATCAAAAGTGGACGTCATGCATTGGGTGTTCAAATGCATCATCGACAGGTGGGAGGGGTTCGGTTTCAAGGTTTGAACATGAGGACACAAAGTGGCGGCCGTAGAGTGAACATCGATATTTGCACTAGATTCGTCCAGAGAGTTTAAGTCCTTGACACTAAAGAAGGGCAGTTGAGAGAGTGTACAATTTGCGCAGATCCAAAAACCCGGTTGGTTAGCCTTGATATTCTTACGTACGACGTACCAGCACATCGGATATGAGTTAAATCATGGCATTGTGTACATTCCAACCGTCTGTGGTTTCGCTGGACTGGTCTTTCGCAATTTGGACATCTACTAGCCGCCGATCTCTTCCTTTTTGTCTGGTTTGAACAAGTAGCAGGACCAGGCTGTGGGTGAATATCGCCCGCAATGAGTAGTAGTTTGAATGTTGCCATGCTATTTGAATAATAATGTATTCGCGACTTCCCATTTCTGGTTCTCTTGTGCTTCCAGCTGTATGTGTATTTGTTGCGCATACTATTTCCGTGGTAAGGCGACTTGAAGGAGTGAGAAAAGCCAGAACGTAGATCAGAGACAGTGTCCCTGGGCAAATAACAGCAATCTAGTTCGTTACCGTCCACTCCAAACGGGTAGCCTCTGCGACTGACGCGATTGGACATGACCACAGGTATCCTGTGAGAGATTTTGTCGAACGGCAGCGGGCTAATGTTATTCAGATTTGATGGAACACTTGGTCGAGTCGACAAAGGAGCACAGCGTCTTCTAGAACAATGAGAACGAGTAAGTGAATGATCATCATTGTTTGCAGGCCCGGGATTCAATTTCAATAACCAAGTCGTCTTCCAACCTTGAATGGAATGTCGCACATGAATTTGAGTAGTAATTGCATGGGCATTTGTTACCCTTGATTTTTCGCTTGAGTGTTTTAGCACAAGCAACTTGGATCCTTGGTTGAATAATCACATTGTTCCAGATCTGTCCAGATAACAACAGCTTGTGATCCAATAATCAGTGGAACGTCGATAAGGCAATTTCGGTGCCAGCCGAATTGCAAACGCTGGATTTTCCGCGGACGTGATGAAATTTCCCAACAAAATATCGGTCCAGATTGTACCGTCGGTGTACAACCAACACGACAAACAACCATGATCCAGTCAACATTTTATTTCTTGAAATCAAAACGCCAAACTTATCGATAAAACACAAGAACTCCTTTTATCTTCATCTTAAATATTGCAAACGTGAGAACTTGCTTGCATTATAATTCAATGTAGAGTACAGGCGAATCTCAAAGCCGCATCTAAATTAAAATGGATTGTGGAATTTGTCAACTACAAGCCCTAACTCGGTCTTAGAAAAGATCATATTTGATGAATAAAATACATTCCCCTACAGAGTACGGGCGATTCACCAAGTAGCTTCTGTTGCTTCCGGGCGGGTCACCTGTGGAAGCACCAAGGAGGTACTGGTATTTTATTTATTGCGAAATGAAAAGACCAAACTTATCGATAAAACATAAAGAAATCCTTTTATCCTCGTCTTAAATATTGAAAAAACGATATTGTCCTCGCATTATACTCCATAACAGTACAGGCAAGTCTCATAGCTGCATCTGCATTTAAATGGTTTGTCGAATTTGTCAACTGAAAGCGATTACTACAAGCCCTAACTCAGTTTTATAAAAAAATGAAAAATATTTGGTGAATACAATACATCCTCCTACAGAGTACGAGTGAATCACCTGGGGCACTTTCCATTTGATAGAATTTTCGAAAATTCTGGTTGGAAAACAAATGGAACACGTCAATTTCCGGGAAACATTTCCGAAAATTTGGGACAACCTTCTGAGCTTGTCCCGAAAGTGGAAGTACCGAAAATTTCGAAAATATCGTGTTCCATTTGAAGGATCTCTTGGTCCCAGTCCCAATGGTATCCGTCCAGTGTGCATGATTTCCCGTGACAACAACTCGAGCGTCGTGCTCGTCATTCTGAAATGGCTTTGAAGCTCTGAACTTAATTACGCCCGTATTGTTTCCTCAAAGAAACCTTCAACGCGATTTAAGTTTCTCCGCATGCATGAAACAGGCTACCGTGGCCAAAATTATAACATCGTCGTCATTGTTGTCGATTGTAGCAGTAAGAATTTTACAGTCATCTTGTTCCAAAGCTGCGAAAATATTAAAAAAACCCCGCCATTTTGAAATGGCATATATACCTGAGCGCATGACTTGACTCGGAGTCGACTCGGAGTTGAAAAATAGGAAACGTTCCATTGGGCCAGCGGAAATACCGAAAACTTAAACCGGTATTTTCGGTTGAATGGAAAGCGCCCCTAGTAGCTTCTGTTGTTTCCGGGCGGGTCACCAGTGGCGGGTCACCAGTGGCAGTGATTCAGTAAAACAGAATAACAACAACAGAAAATAAAAGTTGTCTGTATAAGAACGTTAAAAACACTAGTTGAAAGCAAACTGATCAATATTAGCTAAGGGCTCGATGAAATTGTCAACGTGGGAAAGTAATTCTACAATGCGTTTTACGACCGAACATGGTTAGATAAAGTTTGTACATCAAGACGGACTCATTTGAAGCTTAGAGACGGGTTATTGAAATTGTCCAACATGTCCCATCGATATTCTCGCCACGGACACCAGAAAGGCCGTCACAGCTGAAACACTCCAGGATTTACTAGTTAAGACTCGGCTGCTTGTGTTATGCCAGCCCAAAACTGTAAAGGTCGCTATGAGACTTATTGTTCTACCCACAAACAGTGCGTGTTGAATCGTATTATCCTATTCCTACTTTAAACCTCTCCACTGGGCGACATTTTGAGACACCACGAAGTCACGTTCTATTTATACGCTGGTGACATGCAGCCGTATCTCGGCTTTGAAATAGCTGTCTCAACTATAGCGACACTAGAAATTTCTATACATGATATCGATACTTTGATAACGCTAAACATGTTGAAGATGAACATGCACAAGACTGAGCTACTGGTCTTGAACGCCCGCCAGCGCCCGCTTCCTCCATTAAACTCCATTTCAGTATGTGACGAGGAAATTGGCTTGTCCTCTATAGCTAGAAATATTGGCGTGTTGTTTGATACATCCGTGACTGTGGAACATCTTGTTACCACTACTTGTATAACACAGCTTTTAACCATCTAATAAATATTGGTCTTACTCGAAAGTTTCTAAACACTCATACTGCTAAGATACTAGTACATGTTTTTGCAACCTCCTGGTTAGATTTTTGCAAGTCTCTGCCGTATGGCCAGCCCATTTGAAGAGACTTCAACAAGTCCACAACGCTGCCGCTAGAATTGCTACGTTTACGCGCAAATATGAACATGATAAACCAGTTGCTGCATAAACTTCATTGGCTACCAACTGAAGAACGTATCGTTTTTAGCATTTAAATGACCGAATGGCTTGGCTGCATCTATATGTCTGATCTAATCAACAGATAAGACGTATTTATAAGATCTATCTACCAGCAGCCATCGTCTGCTTGACGTTGAGTCAAGCTCCATAGTTACGGGTTTCAATCGTTTTTTATGGTGTAGCCATTTGTGGAATGCCCTTCCTAGTGAGACTAGAGCATGTAATGACCTCAACATTTTGAAATCTAAGCTCAATACCCAAATTTTTAAAAAGTTATTTTAATTAGATTGTGCCATTATTAATTATATCCATTTTGAAATCACTACTGATTCTTGCAATCTGATTGGTTCTCAACAACAGTGATTACAGAATTAATTGCACTGTTTTGAGTCTGTAATTTACACTGATTTGAGCTTGTAATCGCACCGTTTTGAACAACCAATCGCAAAGCAGAAAAATTGAAACAGCCGATCGCAGCACAGCAAGAAAGGGATGCACACCGTGTGGCATTTTTGAGATGTACTTGCTGCAAACTACACAAAAATGGATGACACAATTACATATCTAAGTTTGATTTCAAAACGGATATAATTAATTGGTAATTGAACTTCGTGTCATGCAATTTAGGTCTGAAATCATACTTGTGACTTCAAAACGAACTCGCGCTGCGCGCTCGTTCAATTTTGAAATCACGCATATGATTTCAGACCAAATTGCACTCCACTCAGTTCAATTACCATTATTTATCTCTCGTTTTTAGAATAATAACAGTTCAGGACTGTTTTTGTAATTTAGAGTATCGCACATTGTAATACCTTTTTTAATACTATAACATCTAGAATCTAGAATTGGTACGCACTGTTACGCCGCAAAATATAACAACTGACGCAAAACGTAACAAAAATTGAAACAAAATGTAACAACTTTTTAAATGATGTTATCGATACTAGTTCTGATCCCAAGGTAGTCAGTGCTTTTGTATCTAAAGGGCAATCTCTTCCAAGAAAAATTAGAAAAAAATGTGGAATCATAAATTTAGAAACGCAAATTGGGCCCGGAACATATTGGGTATGTTCTCGAAATATCGAAAAAGAAATTTTGCGATCATTTTGACAGTTTTGGTTTAGATATGGCGAGAGAAGTGGAAAAATACTTGGGGACTAGCGGGAAAAAATTTTTCACAGTGGCGATGAAATTCAGTCCCGAACGACCGTATTATGCGGATACTGGTGCCTATATTATTTATACGAACGCCAAAAAGGAGTTCCCTTGTTGAACGTGATTCATAGAAAAAAATTTCCAAGTACGATAATCCGAAAATAAAAAAATATTTCTTGGAAAAGTGTTTTGAAAATTTAAAAAAAATTTTTTTTTCTTCTTTCAATAAAAATGCAAGTGTACTGTGTCAAAGAAAGAAAATAGACCGAAAATGTTTCGGGAACAGAACATATTGTAAAGACCAAAAATAACAAGAATGTGCTCAAGGTGAAATGCGCGTCATGTGGAATCACAAAACCAATTTAAACTAACTCAGCCCTCGTCAAAATTTGAAGGGGGCGGGTTGGGCGATGTATTGTTTCAAGCAGGAATAAAAAGTCTTTATGAAATGGGAAGATTGGCACGAAAAAATTTTCAAAAGTGACACAACAAAAAATATAGGCAGTTGGACACTGCATGTGGCTACTGCAGAATAGGATGAAAGCGAATTGAGAGCAATATTAAATAGGTTGCGTTCCGAATATGTAGCTCGTGGCATACGCTCTCGCTCGATCGTATTGCGTTATAACCGCAAACCCCACAGTAGTTAACGTGACATAGACTTCGAACGGTGCACACTTGGCACACTCGTCGTCAAGAGGATGACTTTTGCAAGAAATGTCCTTCTCTCGACAATTAATTTGGTAAAATGTAAGAGTGTGCACGTGAGAAATTTCACCATCATTCTCACCCTCGGATCTAAAGGTTTCTGATATTTTACGAAGGTGACTCCTTCGCGAACTGATTACACATGATGCATTTCAAATGACAGTAGTTCGGTGTGAAGAAATTTGGATTACTCACTGACAGAAACGAGATGACAACATTTAAATCAAACTGTTTTATTCATTTCATGGATTTTAACTTTTAAAATGGCGTCGGAACCTTGTTTCCCGAAGGAAATAATTTGTGTCTCGAAAGACCACAGGCAGCCCAACCTTGTAATTCGTGTTTTTGAATCCTACATAATTATAAGAATTAATTCTCTTCTACACTGGGGGAGCTCCTCGCCGGTTTATCGCTCCAGAAGGCTTCAAATCGCGCGCAGAATAAACAGAACACACAATAAACAAATGCAAACGTTATTTCAATCCAACTAGCACTTATTTGGAAATTTGGATAAACGATTAAATTTCCCATACAAAGTCTTATAATATGTAGGATTCAAAAACAGGAATTACAAGCTTGGGCTGCCTGTGGAAAGACAATATTTGTTTCCCGAAGGAAATAATTTGTGTCTCGAAAGACAATATTTGCTCCCCAAAGGGGATTTACAGTTTCCAGAAGGAAATATTTCGTTCCCTGAAGGGAAGTACGTGACCCTGAAAAGGGGCTATGAGAAGCACGGCACATTTCAAAAGGCTGAGCTGCACATATGACGCGGCCATATCCACGGAAGTCTATCCAACGCCTCGGCGATTCACGGAATGTTTTCTTTGTGAAAATCCTTTTTAAACCTTCAAGATTTGGGAGTTACGGACTTACACAACCGATAACATAGTGGCTACATGCCCTTGGCAGTAGCCACAAAAAGCGATCAAAATGTGTGAAAAATATTGCGAATAAAATGATTGACCAAAGCATTGATCAAACTTTGGACCGTCTTGCCGAAAAAATTCATACCAGTCAAGGAAGCTTGCTAGGGTCAAACTCGATATTATTACCAAACGGTAAAAAATACACGGATTCAGATTATTTACGATAAATTTATGCAAAGAAAGGGAGCAAGGTTTGGACATTCACAAGCTCATTGGCAAATTCCCAAAGCCAAAAGGGGGGTTTACCCTTCCTGGGTATAAATAAGGCAGGTCCGTACAATGCTTTGGAAAAACACTTGTCATATGACCCTAACACTGGTGAAATTTTGGAAATATACCAAAAACCAAGACTGATGCCGTAGCAATGCAGCACGATGTGGACTGTGTAATGTGCGGAAATGACAAGGATTGTAAACATAAAGCGGACGCCAAGATGGTCAAAGCGTTGGATGCCATTCCTTGGAAAGAACGACAATGGGGACACGTTGCGGTTAGGAATGCCATTGTGGCGAAAAAAAAGTTGAGTTTGGGAATCAAGTCAAAAAAAGCCAACAGGCGTCGGGTAAGCAAGAAAATCACTTGAGAACTTGGCGGAAAAATTACACAAACCAGTAAGAAAAAAGTTTACCCGGCGCCGCATCATTGTTCATCATGCTGACGAGACGTGGGCTATAGACTTTGTGGACACGAGTCGTTTTAAAAATGGAACAAGGGTGTAAAATTCTTGCTCATGGTGATTGACGTTTTCAGCAAATTTGGTAAAAAGTACTGTAAATTATTTAAATTTCTTGCCAGAAGTTATTGCGGAATATAATGACACAAACACAGGTTGATTGGGATGACACCAGTCGAAGCCTCAAAAAAGGAAAATGAAGATAGGGTTTAAAATAACCTGTACATGCTGGAGAAGAATGTTTGGACGAAATGCAAAATTTCAGGTTGGCAACAAGGTCAGGATTTTAAAGTACAAACGACGGGTCTTTGACAACGGATACAAGCCAAATTGGATGGAAGAAATTTTTGTCATAACCAAATCTTGTATACCAATCCTGTAACATATCGATTAAAAGATCTGGCCGGTGAAGAAATAAAAGGTACGTTCTACGGACAAGAGTTGGAAAAAACTTTACAAGAGATATTTCAAAAGGACAAAATTTTGCGGCGTGATTATAAGAAAAAATGCATGTTAGTTTCGTGAAAGTGATATCCTAAAAAATTTGACAGTTGGATCCCAATAGAACAAAAAATATTACATTTTTTAGAATTTTTTGAGAAAACAATTTTCAAAATTTTTTGAGAAAAAATTTATTTTGGTTCAAAACTTACGGCAGATTTCGGCGTCATGTTTAAAATTTAGCTAAAAAATGTAGTATTGTGCCACACTGTGGTTCACAAATTCTTTCAGGAAAATTTGGCTGTAAATTGAAATCAAAACGCAACTTAAACAAATACAGAAACCTCCACATCCCTAAATTCATCCAAGCTAAATCTGTCTTTACAAAATTAAACACTCTTTTGTTAACTAATAAAGCCTTACGTGCACAAATCACTCGTTTTAATGCTAACAATACTCTTACACTCGCCACACAACAATTACATACAACTTAGCCTGTTATATTTGGAATCTTCAAACAAACAGACAATCAAAATTTCATATTCTACAATCTGTTTTTCTACAATCTAATTTTTCTACAGGCTTTATTCTTAGCTGACAAAATCATAAGATACCGATTTTCATAAGATTTTACAAGATCTTCATTTCATTAGAATATTTTCATAAGACATTTATATGCCATCTCAATTTTCTACAATCTCTATTCTTAACAGACAATAATATTTACATGTATTTATTCTATTAATTAATTCCAAAATTTGTTTTTCTATAAGTGTTTTTAAGTATTTCCATCTAAATTCATTTTAGAACTCATTAAATTATATATACTTAAGAACTTTCCATTATATACACATACTATGAAATTACATGTTTGGCAAACATCCCACCTGAGATCAGTCAA
Source organism: Bergia sp. 'catenularis' (assembly GCA_025434825.1). Taxonomy (NCBI): domain Eukaryota; kingdom Metazoa; phylum Cnidaria; class Anthozoa; order Zoantharia; family Parazoanthidae; genus Bergia; species Bergia sp. 'catenularis'. Next base: position 3,936 of record JANRMR010176963.1, on the reverse strand, counting down.
CATTTTAATCATGATTCTACATACTTATGACAAATTAAGTATATGTGTCTCTATTTGAATTTGTAATCACTATATTTAATTTACTTATTATACACCTCTAGCAAGAAGTTGTTCCTTTAGTGGAGAGAGATTAAAAGATATATTTTTCATTAGCTTTAGATGTATCAGGATGGCCGAGTGGTAGCGCTCGTGCCTCCCACCAATGCGACCCGAGTTCGATCCTGGGCTCGTACGTCGGCTGAGATTTGTCGATCTCAATCTGACTCCGAGGGTTTTTCCCCGGATACTTCGGTTTTCCTCCCTCAGCAAAAATCGACTCCCAGCTAATTCCATCTGGCTGTGGTGCTGTGTTCCGAGGTCATCCATTGGCCGTGTAGCGGCTGCCATTGTGTATGTGTCTGTTCCTACGTATGCGTGTGATGAGTGCGCCTTTACATGCTTTCGGTCCGACCTCGTTGAGCTGCGTCCTCGTAATTCAGTCTCTGACTGCGAGAAAGGGCGATTAGCAAGCCAGATTATGATTACTATTATTATTATATTTGTGGCAAAGTTTCTATTAGCCAAGAAACATTTTATTTGCTTCTATTTTAAAAACAATTATCAATTACCTACATTGACAAATTTTACGATTTATCACATATGTTAATTTGTGAAAAAATATTTTGAGTTCTAACAGATTTTTAGCAGGATGCAAACCCATTTCATAACATGTAATTCAAGAAATTGTTAACCACGAATATTTTTAAAATCCATATTTAGCCGATTAATGGTGCTTTTAACCGTGAATAAATTGTTCAAAATTATCGAAATTACGGTCTTCCTCTCCATTCTTGTCCGATCAAATACTTAAGAACTGTGTTTTTACAGCTATTGGCTAAAATACTAGCCACAACTTACAAAACAAAATTTTAGACAACAATCTATATATATCTACACACAGACACCTCTATTATTATCAATATTATTATTTAAATTGCCTCCTCGTTATTCATTGCGAATCAATACGAATCAATACGCACATCTCTTATCGGCTGATTAGACACTTTTATATGTTTACCGACAAATTTCCTTCACTAATTTACCTTGATCTTGCTAACTCTCCAAAAATTACATGAACTAGCATGTTCCCTCCGACATTAAACCCGCCAAAGTAAATTCCAGGATTAAAATGACAAATCAAATTAACATGAACAGTTTGTCCCCTCCGCGATACGCCAGTAAAATCGTCAAAGAAATCTCCAAGATTACAATAACTAATGAATAATCTTTACACACGATTCAAATTTTCACTTCTACAACATGGCTGTCTTCACACCCTTATTTGGCATTAACACGTGATCGGAACGTGTAAAACTCGAGCGTAATTCTCTACACCGTCAGCGGATTTCCTGTTTCACAGCAACAGTAAAGTCACGACATATTTCCAGCTGACGATATTATTTGAATTGTTTTCAAATCTTAAATACGTTTCATTATTTTTCGACCGACCCGGAGAACAGACAGATTATAACAGTTTTTTGGATTATATAAATTTAAAAAACTTTTATCTGCGAGTTTCGTCGACCAGAAAGACTAACTTCAAAGGTATGTTCGACGGTCGTTTTTCGTGTTTTGGATTTCCTTTGCTGCTAATTTTTGGGTTTTCCCCTATAAAACTCTGATAGATCTCTCCACTGTTGGCTTACCGTTATTTTATTTCTACTTACATACATGTTTCCTGTTATTTTGTACAAACGGCTATTTATTTATCTTAACATATTTCGAATATACATATCACATCTACCTCCGTCAAAACGTTTTTAATAATTATATTTTAATACACAGTATTTTAAATTTACTATTTAAACAAGTTTGTAGTACGCCGACCGTTACAGTTTCGGCACAACTTTTATCATTTCAGCCACTATGATTACACCTCAATTATCTTCATTTCCCCTTGCAATCTATTTGAATCTCATTGAAAAGGACTCGATAAGAAAGCGTCGGGCAAAGGATCGGCGCCGATCTAGAAACGCTTTTTTGCCCTACGTCAAGCTTTGTCCCTGAAGACTCTTGGCTATCGAGAGGGCCTTGGTATCGTTGTACTCCTTTTTCCTCTTTTTTTCCACCCGGGTTTCTACTTTCTTTCTCTTCTCCTTAAACACCACATCCACATTATTTACCTAAATACTTTTTTATTAAAACTTTTATTCAATTCCAAATACATACTAAAATTTTGACATTTAGTTTCTATGAATTATGAATTTTTTCTTTTAATATTTTCAATTTCATAATCATTTCTATTTTAATTATATTTTAACTTTACAAGTTTAATTTATATAAATTTACATATTCCTACAATTAGTATTTAATTTTCATTTACATACACTTCACACATCAATTTTTACTACTCGCAACTACAAACACTTATGCACACATGGACCATACATTGCCCATACCGCACCAGTTCCCTCATTGATTAGGTAGTGCCAGAAATGAAAGTCAGCCGTCCTTTGTTGGAATTTTTTGGCCAACTTTTGTTGATACCTTGGTGCTCCTTTGGGAGTTATGACAAGTATATAATCACCTAAATGTCACATTGCGTTGCTAGTGAAGCCACTAATTTTTCAGTTTTTTATATACACAACAGTTTATATACACAACAAAAAATATTGTGCCCCATAGTGTGGGACTTGACAACTTCCAATGCCTGACTTGCAGCTGAAAGTTAGATTAGACTTGGTACAACAAACAGTAAACTACAAGCAGCTGAGAGAGCAGCAACGTCCATAAAGTGTCTTAAACCGTCAAACTATAGGTTCTGCTGATGAATTCGCATGTCACACGTCCCCGATATTGTAGCCCCTAGGAATGCTTTGGTAGCTGAGTGACAGCGACGGCAGGTGAGTGTCCGGTGCCTCTAAATAACCGGAACTTGTGACTTCGCTGACAACAACAAGGGGATTGCTCTAAGATCAGACAGGAAAGAAATTTATAAAAATAGCTGTATAAATTTTGCTTCTTGGTGTTTGGCAAAGAGAACTACTTCAAAATGGTCGTTATGAAAATGATTGGCCGTGTTACTGATGGCCTCCCGTTAGCTGCAAGCACTCAAAGTGATCAAGAGACAAGTCGAGGATTGTAAAACTATCAAGGTCAGGCAAAAATGCTGCTCCGAAAACTAAACGAGCATTCTCCAACAAGAAGCAGTATTGAAACAGGAAACATTACGTTCCACTATATACTCGAAAATGGTGTCTGTTACCTGACGCTAGCTGTCTGATAAATCATTTTCCAAAAGAGCAGCATTTAATTACCTGGAAGACCTTGCGGCAGAGTTGGAGATTATGGTGACAGAGTAGCAACAGCACAAAGACCTTATTTGTTTATTGAATTTGATACATACATGCAGAAAACAAAGAAGAACTATATGGACTCTCGAACCAGAAGAAGTATGAACAGATTAAATGATGAGCTGCGTGACGTACAGAGAATTATGGTGGAGTACATTGATAATGTACTACAAAGAGGAGAGCAGTTATCAGTTTTGGACGATAAAACTGGAAATCTGAGATTTCAGTCTGAGAAGTACGAGAAAGACGCAGCGTATCTGAACCTGAGATCAGCTTATGCCAAATATGCCGCAGTAGGGATTGTAGTATTAATTCTTATTATTTACTTACGATTTTGGTGGTTTTTATTTAGATTTGTCAAAAATTAGCAACTAAAGACTTCGGAGATTATATCATTGCCGGAAAGGCTTAGAAAGAAACACACAATGTGAACAATATGGTTTCATATCATTGTTCAACTTGCAGTCAAGCTTTTGAAACCATAACTTATGTACATGTAATTTATGAAATGAAATTATGAAGTGAACATGTCATTGTCACCCAGCGTCACTGAATCATTTCAATGAAATATCTGGTTTCAGAATAAATCTATTCTTTGCTCTTT
>JANRMR010176741.1:0-12166 GCA_025434825.1 Bergia sp. 'catenularis' | reverse complement strand
TTGTATGGACTGTATTGTATTGTATTGTATGGACTGTATTGTATTGTATTGTATGGACTGTATTGTATTGTATTGTACCGTATTGTATTGTATTGTATTGTATTGTATGGACTGTATTGTATTGTACTGTGCTGTATGGCGTGGTTTTGCATGAAAGAACAGAAAAGTAATTTCATTTATTACATGTCGGTTTCCAACGTCAAATCACATTCTTAATTAATGAACAAGTTTTGGTCGTCGACAGTTGAATCACGGTAACCTTTTAAAACTTGCGTTTTCACTTTCTTCAGAAATTGAGACTTTTACAATTGTTTCTGTTTCATTCACTTCAAACTCACATGTGGGGCAGAGCGGGAAATTCAAAAACAGTTTTAAACGTGTTTAATTAATTCCATCAAATGAGTAAACAGCGAACTCCAAACGTCTATAACCTCGACGAAAAACAGCTCACAACTCTTTTTTATAGAAACTGAAACAGCAGGGGGAAATGCAGAAGGACCCTATGCACGCTGTAATTTGGATTGGGTTAAATAGTTGGGGGATTGATGCATGTTCGAAGGGGGCGCTTATACTCTAAGGGGGGGGGGGGCTTATTCGAGACTGGGCGCTTATTCCATGGGGGGCGCTTATATTCGAGGAAATACGGTATATCAAATGGCAAAAGAAGCTGAGAAAGGCGGTTTTGAGAAATAGGAAGAAATAGATTACTAAACGAAATCTAATATTCTCGAATTCTTTCGACTGTGAGATCAAACAAAATGAGAAAAAATATTTGCATGCATCGAAATTTTCAGCATTTTAAAGAAAATGTGTTAGGGTGTGAAAAAAAGTTGCAACCCAAACATGGCCGATAAACAATTTGCTGAAAATCATTCTTGCAGTCCAACCCCCCACCCGCCGACCCCTGTCCCCCGACCCATGATATCACATGGTGCGAAAAAGTTTGTTTTATTTTGGGTAAAAGGTGACCTCAAAATTATTTGTTGAGGAAGTTTTAATTTGTCAGGTGGAAGATTGGCCTTTCGAGATTATATCTGGACGTAGCCGCACTACAAAACAAAGGGAAAAATATTTGTGGCTTACGGTTTGCGTCATGGAAGGTAAACTGTAAAGAGCTACTTGTCGTGTGGTTGTGCTCTATCATGAAGCATTGAGAGTTTCACATTTGAGATTGAAGGTTGCGGTTTGCATACAAAGCACTATAAAAAGCTGATGTATCCATTAATCTTTATCTCTCTTATAGAGAATATCAAAAAATGTACTGTTGCAATCAACCAAAACTGTACTCAAATTTTCTCTATAGATAGACGGTCACTAGTTTCGGTTTAATATATAGAATCGGTGACACGTGCGCCGTTGTCGAAGTTGTTTTTAACAGCACTTGCGATCAATCCGGAATCAGTAGCTGCATTACGTGATATTTTACTGATAAAAAATCTGGTAAGAACAATACGCATTGAACCAACAAGGGTGCTCTTCTAGAAGACGATGACACTTCAAATTGTGCTAAAAATATCCACTGAAGTCTTTTTTTGCTTCTCGCCTGACGATCAGTCTGTTTTTTCCATCGGTGTCCCTAAATTAATATTTTATGACTGGCACCCAGATTTCTACATCAATAACGGTCATAGTAACACAATAATAATACCTCCAATTAATTGCTCTTTAGTTTACAGAAATCGTCACATTTATTGCATAGCTAAGTCTGCTAAGACTTATTTGCGGCATGTCGCCATTCTATTCTAAATAACAATTACTCGACAGTTTTTTGATAAGCTCACAATGGGGGCCTTCTAAATTGTAGTCCAATACAACAGACACTTTCGAGTTTTCATACACAACGGTGTCAAAATAATGACATCGCAATATTGGAAAACAGTAACACGTTGCGGTGAAAAACTGCTTGTCGCGACAATTCAACGCCCACAAACTCCTTCAGCCCTTCGCTGGGAAGCGAAAAGTAATTTGCCATTGTATACTATAAAAGTGGATACTTTTAAAAGAACTTGTTGTTCAAATAAGACTCCTCCAGTTTTCTGTTTTAAAACGGTTGTGTGTTGTGTGTAGGATGGGGGGCTAAGTGATGATAAAAAGTAACAAAAATGGTGCGGAACTTAAGTTGGTCAGACACTAAGTACCGACCCGCCGGTGATGCTTGCGCTGTGATATCCGCATGTTTTCCTCAGTACACATTTCTGCCTTCGTTTTTGCCCTAACGATTAAAGCTATCAGGTAATTCAGTACGAGCAACCTCGCTGTACCTGTGAAAACTGAGGGCATCAAAGACACAAGACAGTATTTTTGATGGCAGATGCATACTTTATTGTTGAATGTCGATATATCCACATTGTTCGCCGACATTATTAGGTTGTTTGACGAAATTGGTACTCAAATCCCATGTTTCCCACACTGCTCATAATGAAAACGGTCATTATGTCATTTGTTGAGGAATCAAAATTTTGCAAGATGAATCGAGTGATGAATAGCAGAGTGAAATCATCATAGACGAAGAAACAGTGATTGTGCAAGACATTACAAGTGACAGTGAAGGTAGGAATGAAGGAGAATGCGACAAGTCAGACGAAACACTTGGACCGTTGCCTTTGAAGCTTTCAATAGACCGATTGATACTTTTAAGTATCAACATTCTTTAAGAAAATGGTTTAAAAATATTTTAATATTCTATTAACTTAACCTGAAAACTGTATTGCTAAACAAGCGTTTCTAATTTCTAAGTCGTTCAAAGCCCCACACGAGAAGAGTTGTCATACAAGTTTATATGAAATTTTAGAAAAGTTTGATATTAAAGAACCCAATGGATTGGTGAAAAACACTAAACTGAAGTCTTGCTTCTTTAAAATGAAAACAAATATATCCAAGTATGACAATCAAAATTGAATCAATCCAGCAAACTACTTGTGTATCAAACTATCATAGAGAATTATGAGGTAGATCATTCACGGCTTAGAAGTGATTCATAATTATGACTGACAACGTAGACATTTTACCAAGTTTAGAAAAATAATCAAAAGCTTGCTGTAATGTATGCAAGATATAACAAACAAAAAATTCCAAAGAAGAATGGAATCTGTAACTAATGACAAAAAAATGTCATAAAAGATGAACTACAAATCCATGTTTCCCACTGCTCAGATTCCGTGGAGAAGAAAAGATCATCACTTCTCTTCCTGCCAACAGAATCCAAAACTTATATATGATCTATCCCAGCAAATCTTAGGAGCAAACCTTTTAAACCGTACCCGACGTACAATGAGTTATTGCACTAAGTAAGCGAGCCCCAAGAGGAACGCGCTAATCTATTAACAGCAATCAGAATACTCAGAGAAGACGCTTGTACGCCCAAATAAAACATCAACTGGAAACGACATAATCTCATTGCTGAAGATACCGTCGGAGAAATCGAGTGCGGTAGAGCGACGAAAAGGAACACCGACAGCCAACAACAAAGCCAAGGTGACAATACGGACGACAACAGCAACAGCAAGCAACACAAGCCCAAACCAACTCAGAAAACTCCAAAAGATCGCATCACTTTCATCGGTGATTCTCTGACCAACGCTTTATCCAAAGGGACAAATTGTCTAGAAATCATAATGTGAAGTCCATCTCTTTCCCAGGAGCTACGATTGAAGAAACGAAGGAATTTGTCAAACTCATACTGAAGCGAATGCCCAAGAAGTGAGTTATTCACATCGAGACAAACGACATGAAAAACGATAGTCATAAACCGTGAAACGGAAGTTAATGAACAAAATATTATTATTGCAAAAAGTTGAGTGAATTGTTAAGTTTAACATAACAATACATAACCAAAAAATGAAAGTGGACTCTTTCCTCCCGGATCTCAGTGGATGCAAATCGTTGTAAAACAAATTAAAATCAAATTCGAATTTCTCACCAGATCTACGTTGCGGGGGTGTCATTACAACCTTCTTTGTGCACTTTTTCTTTACCTGGAATTTTTATTTTTATGTTCCCTCCCCCATAAAGATTTTGGAAGTTTTAAGAAAGAAGAACATATAATTTCAGATAAATTTTAACCGTTACTGGGAAAATAGCTCGCCTAAAAAGATTCTGAGCAATTGCAACAAGAAAGAAAAAAACCATTTCATGATATTTTGGGAAACTTCCCGTTGGGTGCCTCTGATAAACAAGTAAGATAAAAACGAACTGACTTCATATTGAGAGTGTCAAATAAAAACATTCCTTCACAGAAATTGGTATTTCTTCAGTAATACACCGAATTGAAAATCCATCACTGAGCTCAAAAATAGACAATAACCTTTATTTTATCAATAATGGTAAAATCATTATCGAATAATACCAAAACAGAAGCGGCTTACATTCAAACTGCGATTGCATCTCCATCTTAGCCGCTAATTCTAGTAAAGATTTACAAATATTGGTGTAGTTGCTACCCAAGCTAAGAATATTCTTGAGTCATTCGAAAATCAAATTTCCAAAATTAGAGAGTTGAAAATAGGACGCCGAAATATTAAAGGTCTGTTTACCCACATTGATGATTTACGCATCGCTATGAGTCAAGAACCACTTGACATCTTAGCTATTAAATCTCAAGCCGGTTCCATACGAGCACGTTTTCCTTGGCATGTTTTAACTTGACAATTGGCAATGTTCCTTGTCAAGGAAACTTGTTCGTCTGGAACAAGCTTTAACGAGTTTAGAATAGATAGCTACGTTTCCGTTGGTTTACGTTAGAAACTCCGTCGGATTTAAGTTTCGAAACGATCTTTTTAATAATAATCTTACAGCTGCTTCTGCTTGAAATTAGAAAACCAAATTCCCGGTCTTTTCTCGCTCTACATGGTACAGACCACCAAGATTGGATATAGACCGTTTGAGTGAATGTGAAGAATTTACCCATAAAGTGGAAGATTATTTTGAGCGACAAATTTACATATTAGAAGATCCAAAACGTAATGTACTTGCCGAGTCCCCAGAGTGCCACACCAGACAACTAATACAAAAAAAGTGGTATCCTCTTTTACAGTTTCTCAATAAAAGTTAGAAACTGCATCAATCACAAAAACCTTAATAAAAATCTTAAACTTTTCATTGAGCCACACTTTGACTACTGCTCCACTTTCTCGGATGCTCTTAGGTACAAAACTGGTAGATAAGTTAAAGAGGCTCCAGAACATGGCAGCAAGAATAACCTCTGGAGCACCATACACCAAGTGCTCCGAAGAAATTTTAGAGAAGCTTCAGCGGGTTACACTGAAAAAAAAGATAAGACAATCAAAAAACAATTATGATGCGTGAATAGCAAACAATTTAACGCCAAAACATCTTCGATGCAGATGTTTTGAAGAAATTATGATACAGCATTTTACGACTTAATAACTTCAGGAAGTCATTTTACACTCCTAAAGTGCAAGACCGATTACCATAGGAAAAGTTTTGCCTATACGGGAGCACAACTCTGGAACTTGCTCCCTGCATATTTAAAGGAGCCGCAATCCCCTAGGTCTTTCAAGAAACAGCTAGGGAAGCATCTGCGTCAACACAAGTAGTGACTTGGTGTAATTTTTATAATCAAACTGCTGAATAGAAGTTGTAAATAATTTCCTTTGTAAAACTTTTAAGACTTTTGTAACTTTTAGTATAATATAAAGTTTTAAAATGGTTACGGCCAGCATGAAAACAGAACTTGTAAGCCCAAAATTTTGTTGTGAAAACTGAGAATAAAAAAGTTGTTTCATCTTATCTAAACTTATCGACTTGCCAACTATCTATCTATCTATCTATCTATCAATATATTTCATGACAATGATGGCAACTACATGCGTTTCGGAAAGCTCTTCCAACTAAAAACAGTTTAAACGCTCAAGATGCTATTTCACAGGTCAATTTGCCTCTGAATTTGGACAAAAGTGGTAGGAAGAATTAACTCAAGTGGAATGAAGTCTTAGAAGAACGGCAAACATTTGTTGAACAGAGACTAAGCTTGCACGAAGATATATAGTCACACATTTCAATGGTAGCTTTCATATCCTATAAAGACAGGCAAATGTACTTTGACGTTCTACCCAAATACTGAAACTTTCAAAATTCTGGGAGTGCAATAAGATAAAATAAAGGGGTACATTATGTCATTTGTTGAGGAGATAATGATTTTGCAAGGTCTCAGAAGTGATGTATAGCAGAGTGAAATCATCATGAAAGACGAAATAGGGATTCTGTAAGACATCGCAAGTGACAGTGAAGGCGGGAGTGGTGGTGAATGCCGCCAATCAGACAATACACTTCATAGACCCTGGAGAGGAAAAAATAATCACTGATCTTCCTGCCAACAGAATGCAAAACTTATGTATTCGATCTATCTCAGCGGACTTACTAACTTAGAAGCAAGCTCTTTAAACCGTATTCTGTTGTATGATGAGTTGTTGCATTTAGTAAGTTACAGGAGGAACACAATAGCCTATAAAAAGCAATCAGGCTACTCAGAAAAGACGCTTGCACACAGCAAAAGCCACAGCTGTGAACGACACAGTCTCGCTGCTGAAGATACCAAAAAACGGACTGAAGTAACGCGACGAAAAAGAACACCGAGAGGTAACATGAAGGTGGACGACAACAGCAAGAGCAACCAACACAAGCCCAAACAAACTCAAAAAATTCCAAAAGGATCGCATTACATCCATCGGTGATTCTATGACCAACGCTTTATTGAAGGGGTCAAAGTGTTTAGAAATCACAATGTGAAGTCCATCTCTTTCCCAGGAACTTCGAAAGAAGATAGGCAACAACCAAGCCACGGTGACAATATTGACGACAACAGCAAGAGCAACCGACACAACCCCAAACCAAAGGATCGCATCACGTTCATCAGTCGGTGATTCTACACGACCAACGATTTATCGAAGCGAACAAATGTTTAGAAACCATGATGTGAAGTCCATTTCTTCCCAAGGAGCTTTTATTGAAGATACGAGATATTTTGTCAAACCCATAATGAATTGGATACCCAAGAAGTTAGTCATTCACATCGGGACGAACAACATGAAGAACGACAGTTACAAACCGTTACTGGCGTTAGATGAAAATTAGTGGTATGACTAGTTGGTAAGTTATTCTTGAATCTGAACAAAACAATGATATTACTGCAAAACGTTGAGTTAACTGGGAAGCTGAACTTAACGATACATAACCAGAAATATGAAGATAAACCCCTTTGCACGTACCTGATAAACTAAAATCCATTTTTAATTTCTCACGAGAACAAAGTCGCAACGCTATCAGATTTAAAGAAAGCCAGCCGTTGCGGCAGTGTCAATACAACCTTCGCGCACTTTTTCTTTATCTGGAATTTCCAACCTCATACTTGTCCCCCGTAAAAATTTGGGAAGTTCTAAAATAAGCGGAACTAAGAATTTTGGATAGATCTGCACTTCTTGGGGGAAAAGTTTCCCCTAAAAAAACTGAACAGTCACAACAATTTTGAAAAAATAAAGACGTAGTCTTCAAAAATAAGCAGTGAAGTGAAAAGTAACTAAAATTTTAGGAAAGTGATACACTGTTCACAGCAAGCAAAAACTGACTTTTGAAAGATTTTGGAAAACTTCCCGTTGGGTATCCCTGATAAATATTGAGTGTCAAGCAGGAACGTTCTTCTACAGAAATAGGTATTTCGTCAGTAACACATCGAATTCAGAATCCGTTCAGACATTGATAAATTTTGCGAACACAACAACCTTTGTTTTATCATTTATGGTAATATCAATATCGAGTAATGACGAACAAAAAGCGGCTTATATTTAAACTGCAAGGGCAGCAACATTTTAGCCGCTAATTCTAGAAAAATTAATTATACAAAAAGATCTGTAAATAATATTGCAGTTGTTGAGAACATTTTAGAGTCTTTCGATAGTCAAATTTCCAATATTAGAGGGTTCAAAATGGAACTTCTAAATGTTAATGGTCTGTTTACCCATGTAGATGAGTCATGCGTCCCTATGAGTCAAGAACCGCTTGACATCTTAGTATTAAACCTGAAGCCGGTTCCATACGAGCAAATATTCCTTGACAAGTTTTGAAATTGACAATTTTTATTTGCCTGTGTGTTAAAAGAAACTTGGCAATTTTTCGTTGGTAATTGTCTTTATTCAAAAACTGGCATTCTAGTTTTGTCGAGGAAAGTTTGTCAAGTTACGAAACGTGTTCCTGTACGATACAATAAGGAAAATATTACAGGGAAAAATTGTTAAAATAAATTTGTTGTTTATCCACACGAGCATATAAAAAATGGCAATTTCCCCTGTCAAGGAAACTTGATCGCGTTGAATCGACTTTAACGAGTCTAAAACGGATAGCTTCATTTCCGATGGGATGGAATTTGTAATTTCGTTAGAAATTCCATCAGTTTTAATTTCCGAACAATCTTTTTAACATTAGAGCTGCTTCTGCTTGAAATTAGAAAACCAATACCCGGTCTCTTTCTCGTTTCTACTTGGTACATACTACCAAAATCGGATATGGACCATTTAAGTGAGTTTAAATAATTTATCCGTAACGTGGAAAATGTTTCTGAGCGACAAATTTACCTATTAAAAGACTGCAATTTACTTGCCAATCCCCCAGAGTACCAACACCAAAAAACTTACTGCAAAGAAAGTCGCGTCTTCTTTTATAATTCTCATAAAAGTTGTAAAGTGCATCAATTTCGAAAACTTTATTAGAGTTTATAAATCAGTCACTAAACTGTATTTCGACCGCTACCCATTATCTCGGATGCATGCTCTTAACTACGAACTAACAGATAAGTTACAGAAGCTCCAGAACAGAGCAGCAAGAATAAACTCTAGAACTGCAATCACCAAGCACTCACAAAAGATTTTAGAGAAGGTTCAGTGGCATACACTGAACCAAAGAAGAAACGAGCAAAAGGGAATTATGTATAAAATACCAAACAATTAATAGCAAAAATATATGGTAAGAATAAAGATGCTGGAAAAATCTATAGCACAAAACAGTACGACTTGATAACTTAAGATAGTCATTTTGCACTCCCTAAAGTCAAGACCAAATAATATAAGAAAGGGTTTGCGTATACACGATCTATCTATCTATCTATCTAGCTATCTATCTATCTGTCTGTCTGTCTGTCTGTCTGTCTGTCTGTCTGTCTATCTATCTATCTATCTATGCATCTGCTCCATAAGAGTGATGGTGACTGCGCGCGTTGCGGAAAGCTCTCCAAGTAAAAACAGTTTCAACGCTCGAGTTCCTATCTCACAGCTTCATTTTCTTCTCTGTTTAAACAAAAGAGGGAAAAACCAAACTCAAGTGAATGGAAGCTTAGAAACCTACAATCATCTGCCGAACAAAGACTGAACAGCTTGTACGAAGGCATATGGTCACAAATTTCAAACAACGGCGGCTTTCAAGTCCTATAAAGACAAGGAATTGGTACTTGATCATTTTACCCCAAAACTAAAACTTTGAACACTCGGGGATTGCAATAAGATAAAAAGGTATTACGTCATTTTTTGGGGAGTAATATATTTTTCAAGATGTCACAAGTGATGAACAACGGAATTATATCAACATGGACGAAGAAACATTGCCTTGTGCACAAATGACAGTGAAGGCGAGAGTGATGGTGAGTGCGTCCAATCAGACAACGCACTTCAGAGTCGCCGGAGAGGAAAAGATCATCACTGCTCTTCCTGCCAACAAAATACAAAACTTATATATAATCTATCTCGGCGAATGAATAACTTGGAAGTAAACTTTTTAAGCCTATCCTGTCGTATGACGAATTATTGCCTTGAGTAAGAATGTTCAAGAGAAAATGCGATAATCTTTTAACAGCAATCAGACTACTCAGAGAAAACGCTTGTACTCCGCAAAACCTCAACTGTGAATGACAAAATCTCGCTGCTGAAGGTAACGAAAAATGGATGAAGTAACACAACGAAAAAGAGCACCGACAGGCAACAGCCAAGCCACGTTTACAATATGGACGACAACAGCAAGGGCAACCGACACAACTCCAAACCAACTCAGAAAACTCCAAAAGATTGCATCACCTTCATCGGTGAACGCCTTATCCAAGGGTACAGATTGTCTAGAAATCATAATATGAAGTCCATCTCTTTCCCAGGAGCTTCGAAAGAAGAAACGAAAGATACTAAAGTGAACGCCCAAGAAGTTAGTTAATTGCATCGGGAAGAACAACATGAAAAATGACGGTCATAAACCGTTAGACGAAAGTTAATGGTATGATTAGTTGCTAAGTTATTCTTTAATCTGAACAAAATAATGACATTATTGCAGAAAGTTGAATTGACTGTTAAGCTGAAATTAACGATACATAACTGGCAGAAAGATAAAAAGTAGAACCATTTGCACGCACCTGACGAACTAAAATCCAATTCGAATATCTCATGAGAGCTACGATGCAACGCATTCAGATATAACGAAAGCCAGCCGAAGCGGCAGTGTCAATACAGCCTTCTAAGCCCACTTTCTCTTCACCTGGAATTTTCATTCGTATACTTGTCCCTTTAAGGATTTCGGAAGTTCTAAGAAAGCGGAACTAAGAATTTCGGGTAAATTTGTGCCGTTCTTGGAAGAAAAAGATCCTCTAAAGACTTCTGGACAATGGCAACCATTTCGAACAAACAAAGACGTGGTCTCCAAAATTAGCAGTAAAGTGGTAAAGAACTAAAGTCAACGGAAACTGATACACTATTCACCAGCAAGAAAAACTCATTTCAAACAATTTTGGAAAACTTCCCGTTGGGTGCACCTGATAAACATGTAAGACTAAACTAACTGACTTAATATTGAAAGTGTCAAGCAGGAACGTTCTTTCACATAAATTGGCACTTTTTCAGTAATACACCGAATTGACAATCCATCACTGAATTGAAAAATGGACAAGGTAAATTCAAACATTGAGAAATTTTGCCAATACAACAACCTTTACTTTGTCAATAATGGTAATATCAACATCGAGTAACTGCAAAGGTAGCTACATCTTAACGGCTAATTCTTAAAAATTTCTTTGTAGAGAAAGAATTGCAAGTATTGTCGTAGTTACTCAGAACATTCTAGAGTCATTCAATAGTCAAATTTACAAAAATAGAGGGTTCAAAATGGAACTTTTAAATGTTAATGCTCTGTTTACCTATATAGATGAGTCACACGTCCCTATGAATCAAGAACCGCTTGACATCTCAGCTATTTTAAAAATCTTAAGCCGGTTCCACACGAGCAAGTTTTCCTTGACAAGTTTTAACTTGACCCATTTCTTCTTAACCGTGTGTTAGGAGAAATTTGGCAATTTTTGTTGACAATTGTCCTTGCTCAAAAACTGGTGTTCTTTTTACAAGGAAATTCACCGAGGAAAGTTTTTTAGGTTGCGAAATTTCTTCATTTGGAAGATACAATAAGGAAAACACGACAGGGAAAAATTGTCAAAATACGTTTGTTGTTTATCTACACGAGCAAGTGAAAATTGGCAACTTCCCTTGCGAAAGGATCCTACTCGTCTTGAAAGAGCTTTAATGAGTCTAAAACGGATAGTTTCATTTCCTATGGGGCGGATTTTGTAATTACGTTAGAAATTCCATCAGTTTTAACTTCCGAAATGAATGAATAACTTAGAAGTAAACTTTTTAAACCGTATAGCGCCGTATGACGAGTTATTGCTTTGAGTTAAAGTGATTCAGGAAAACACGATAATTTTTTAACAGCAATCAGACTACTCAGAGAAGACGCTTGGACGTCGTAAAACCTCAACTGGTGATGACATAATCTCATTGCTGAAGTTACTGAAAAATGGACAGACGTAATGCGACGAAACGGAGCACCGACAGCTAACAACAAAGCCAGTGACAATATTGCCGACAACAGCAAGAACAACCAACACAAGCCCAAACCAACTCGGAGAATTCCAAAGGATCGCGTAGCCAGCCATAGAAGTTAGTTATTCACATCGGGACGAGCAATATGAAGAACGAAAACCATAAACCGTAAAAACAAAAGTTAATAAAGTAAAGTAAAGTGTTGTATTTATATAGCGCATTTTCCATGTAAAGATGTTCAAATGCGCTTTACAAAGTGTGATACTCTACTTCCCAGCATGCTGGTACTCATTTTACCGACCTCGGAAGGA
>JANRMR010176630.1:1493-12166 GCA_025434825.1 Bergia sp. 'catenularis' | reverse complement strand
CATGTATACAGCCGAATATAATAATAATAATAATAATAATAATAATAATAATAATAATAATAATTATTATTATTATTATTATTATTATTACATTCGGCTGTATACATGTAACCACCTCACCTTAGTTCTGGTATCAGCGACTCCATATTCGTTTACACTTTAATATTCTTTAATAATAATAATAACAACAATAAAATAACAACAATAATAGAAATAATAACAAATGATATTCATAATACCAGTCTCCACCGCACAAAGAGAATCGCCACAGATTTTAAAGACGAAGTTGAAAACATCAGAAGAAAGTTCCAAACGAGTGGCTACCCAAGAAATTTTATCGAAAAGATTATCAACTCGTTTTTGAACCCATGTTACGATGAGCCAGTTATTCCACCTTTCATGTTTGAGGAACGGAAAAAAGTGTTCATTAAACTCCCTATTGCAAGCGTAATGAAAACTCGACTGCTACCCTAATCAAGAGCCTAAACAATTTCACAAATCACCGTTTTATTTTCAAGATACTCTGGTAGACGCGGAAAACAAAATCGCTATTCAAACTCAAGGATAAAAACAACCATCCATCAAACATTGTCTACGAAGGAATATGTTCCTGCAGCGACAAATACATTGGGGAAACAAAGCACAATTTGACAGCACGCACGAGCGAACATGACGATCCAATGAGGGATTCCGAACCAGCGAGGCATATCAGTAAATCAAACAATGGAAACCACACCTTTCATTGGAAAATACTTCTTGGCAGCAAACAATGGAGAAACAGAAAAATCTTTGAAGTACTTGTTAAAACCCTTTTCACAAACCAAATTTAAATAAACAAACAATGAGTTACCTAATTTTCCTTTTCCCAATGGGAATCACATACGTACAAAACACCAACAACTTGGCGGCCTTTTACTCCCTGACGATGGGTTTAAACCGAAAACGTTCGGAGAATTTTACAGGTAATTTTCGCCTTATTTCATTTATTGTAAAACCAGTTAAGTGAACTACAGATTAGTTATGTAAATTCAATGCATTTAATCAATGATTTTAAAACTTTCTAAAATTAATTTGAAGTAACATTAAAAAACTGACTTATCGCCCACAAGAAATTAAGTCAGACAACAAGGACTTGCTATTTTTACTGAGAAGATGGAAATCTGAATTTATGGAATATAACTGTAACAATAAAAAAGTTCGTGATTGCAAATATTATTATTGGCAACATGCCACGCAATTCCAATTTAAATTCTTATTGAGTTATTCTAATGCTTTTCATCACCAATCTTATCTTGATTGCAGAAACGTTAAAGACGCTTGTCTCTTAAGATATTACACCCTTTTTTTATAAGAAAAATTTTATGAGAACGAGGCTCAAGATTGCCTAAAAATTAAGAACAATTTAAGAAACAATCGAGGCCCGGATTTCAACGCGAATGACTTTTTTGTTTCCTGTGGCAACAAATTACCCAGTTAACCCAGTGAACCAACGCAGAGTGTTGGGGTACAAATAAGATACACTGTATTGTCTTTTACAGGGGAAGATCTAGCGGAGTATCTGGTTTGCTTGTTCATTCCTGATCAAAAACAAATGTCCACGTGTCACTGTTTCACTAGGCAACATCAGCGACAGCAACAGCTGGTGACGTTTGTTAAATTAAGAGTCTCCAATTTCCGAAGATATTTATGTTAATTTATGTGTAGATGTCAGAACAATTTTTAAAGAATAACGAGGCTCAGATTGTCGTAAGAATTAAGAACAATGAAGCTCGGACAAAATTTACTGGTTCTTATTGAAAATAGCGTGTATAATATTTTCCAGTTTCAATGGGGAATTGCACGCCGATAGTCTCATTTTTAGAAACTGTTTAAAATGATGCCTTTTAAAATCTAGGATCGAAATGTTCACGCCGGGACGAGATTAAGAAGTGCACCAATATCGTGAACTATCTGGCAATTTTTGCCGTCACATGTTAGATCTCCAGTCGGATCCTCTCTCCAACTCTGTTCTGCAGACTCTACCACAGCTCCCACATGCACAAGCAGTACGTCTGACCATTATAGCGGTTCTATGAACCCGCTTTGACAGAGATATTTACCTGACGCAGGATTTTGATTTTTGTATTTTACTTTAATCCCGCTTTTGGTCGGGTTTGCATTCATTTGCATTTCTGCCCACTGTGTGCCCAACTACTCTCGCGCTGCCCCATTGCACCACCTGGAGCAAGCGAGTGGCAAAACAACAAAAAAAGTTGTTGTAAAATCCTAAACTCTCATAAAAGCTGTCCATGGTTGGTTCACAAAAAACATTGCTCAGGTTAATCTGGTTGTGCGCATGCGTATGACTCTGGCCAAACCATAGAGCAAAGTTAGTGTCAACCTGCGCTGCAGATTTCGGGTTCCAATCTCAGATCGTTTCTGCTTGTCCGAATTTTATAATTCTACTTAATCGGCTATGCGTAGTCTAATTAAATAGTGTGACCCTGCATTCGGGACGTTTTAGTATCGGCTAGTGTTTCTGCAAACTCACTTCTGGACTTTCATTCCAGAATGACAACTTCTCTATAAAGCGAAACAAGATTTTGTCTTTGGTACTGGAATAAAACTCCTACCGGCGTCATGTGGGCATGATTATACAACATACTTTGGCGTTCACATCTCAAAATATCGAAAGTGGAATAAACATATTTTATAAGGCCTTTCCACGCAAGGCAGAGGAGCGGGCTTTAAGGTTCCTTTTTAAGGAAGCCGAGGGGGTGGTTTGCCTTTGCAGTAAGTTTGTTATTTTAATATCGGATTCGAGAGACCACAACTGAGCACTAAGCCACCATTTAGGACCGCAGACCCGATGCCGAGAATAACGACGCACGCACAATCGAGATTAGGGGTGCAACGTGACACTGTGAGACCACAACTGAGTACCAAGCCACCATTTAGGACCGCAGACCCGGTGCCGAGAATAATGACGCACACACAATCGAGATTAGATATGCAACGTGAAGCTGCGAGATGACAACTAGAACACTGTGCCACCATTTAGAACCCGGTGTCCACAATAACGACGGACACACAATTCACATTTGGGGTAATGCGTCGAGTTGTGATACCATAACTAGACTACTATGCCACCATGCACCATAACTAGAATACTATGCCACCATTTGGGAATAACGAAGCACATACAATTCAGATTAGGGGTGCAACGTAGAGCTGTACGGTGTATATTGAAGCAATATTATAACACCTCCATAGTCTTTGAAATGTCCGATTATTTGGCAGAGTTAACGCGGAGTTAATGCCCGTCTCACTCTGTTGTATAAAATACGACAACCGCGTTAAGATTCACAGAGTATTTCCATCCTGTACTAATCAGAACTAGACATAATCACCCAGACACTTTCATCCTTTTATCCACACCAATCAATACTCATCGTCTCGTCCTAGAACAATATAAAAAGAACGATTTGCCCGACTCCTTTTATGTGCAAACACTTACTCCTGGGATACAAGTGTTAAATAATTTGAAAGTTATCTGCAGCTTCTTCACAAAAAAATTCTGTGTCCCTGACGGGAACTAAACCCATGACTCTCTGATTGCCGGTCAGATACTCTATCCACTGAGCTACAGGAACTCGCGTGGAGAACTGGGTCACTTAACTTGGTTCTAGTAGATGGTACATGGTCATATGTCCTGCGATACTGCTGTCGATATTTACTCCCTGGCTTGCTTCTAACAATATATAATATATTCAATCAGCCATTAATCAAATCAACTTTAGTACCTATTCCCTAATCCACTGACCCAATCGAGCAGGAGAGTTGGGTTTTATTGGTAAAGAAAATACAGTTGACTCCCGTTAACTCGAACCCGCGCTAACTCGAACCTCGCGCTAACTCAAGTAATTTTTTTTTCCTTCGGGTTATTTTCTTTATAATTTTTCCCTCGATAACTCGAACCTTTTACCATTTCCCTTGAAGGTTCGAGTATCGGGAGTCAGCTGTAGGGCTTTTAGCCAGCAAAACGAGTGTTGTAAGCAGTGACCACGGGCTAATGGAAAGCTGTCCGAAACAGATATTACTTCGCTAGCCCGCCGGAGAAAAACATCACCGATGGCGAACAATCATCCAGATTTTTTTTCCTCATTTAATTCAGTAAGGGGTATGTACATAGTTGGATATTAGATTATTACGCAGTCGGAAAGCAATTTCGTGAAAACAAGTCTACACGGCTACTCCACCAGCTTTGCTAATTCAGTAGCACAGACTTGAAGGCAATTATGTACCTGTATATTGAAGATCGATATAATTAAATACAAATTGCCGAAACTGAAAAAGCTCTCAAATGAAACTCAACTTTTAAAATTACCGAAGCGTTCCTACATACAGTGTAATAAGCGACAAGAAATGAAATCCTAATCGAGTTATCAACACGAGGCATAGCAAGCTTGATGATGGAGGTGGCAAACGGGTGTTAAAAGCAAAGGAAGTGCCACCTTAAAATTTTGGGCGTGATAAGTAATAGCATCTACAACTTCACACTTCGTGTTCCAATCACCCCATGAGCGCGAGATATGACCGATATGACACGCTCGGATTTACTTCACGGAAAGAAGCAGAAATTAATATGAACACTAAAATACATAATGACTTTTCCTGTTTTGTCTGGTTTGGTTTGGTCTGGTCTTGTTTTCTTTTGTTTGCCACGTTCCGAGAATACTTAATCAAGTTGTTTGTTGGAATTGATCTAGATCAACAGCCTATAAATAGAACAGTGACGGATCAAAATTTATTTCTACAGCTTTTGATTTTGTAGTACATAGAACACATTTACAATTGTGTTTGATAGACACGGAATCAAAAAAAAACGTTGGTGTTGTCACTGTTAAGTACCATCACACTGAAGGACTCCGCACGAGGGATCGGCTGATTTTTAAAAAGTAACTTTTGGTGTCTGGTTATGTTACTCCTGAATACAGCACCAGTCACAAGACAGGTAACGCTCGACATCTACGCTTGTTTACAGTCAGATGGTCGAGAACAATTGAGTGTGCACCTTTTCTCATTAAAGATTTAAAGATCTAGTGTCCATAAACTGTAAGCTGAGTGATCAATTGCTTTCAATAGACAGTGTCTATCGCTCTAGACAAAGACTTGAATTGGTAAAGGTGAAAACAAACTGTAAAACGCTTTCAATACATTTCAAGCCTAAAACAGTACAAATTCTAAAAATACCATGGGCCTTCGGTTCTCCTTTCTGAAGCTTTTCAAAAGGCGAGTGCGACTTTTGTTTAGTTGGGAAAAGCGCTTTTAATTACCGTCTTGCGACTTAAGGCACTAGAAGTGATGGATCTTGTCCATTGCTTGGAAGCCAATGAAATGTTGTTTTTCTTGAGAGGCGTGGCAGTTAACAACAAAAGATTAGCTTGACAGCAACGAACACAATACTCACGTGACGTAATGCTTACATTAGAATCGAGACGGTTTGAACGGTTAGCCAATCAGAAGCGAAGGTTTAACACAATTGAAAAACAGCTTAGGTGCTATTTGCAAATGGCGCCAAATTACCACGCAGTGAGAACCAATCCGAGTTAAATATCCACGTGTCGGCATTCGTGCATAAGAGTTCCAGTTTAGTTGTAGTTGTAGAAAAATGGAGGCAGAAAGCCAGCCCTCCGCAGCCTCCAAAGGCGAACCCCAGAACGATCCGGGGTGAGTTGTTGTAACACATTGATGGATCGCTTTGCACTCGGCCAGACTGACAAAGCAGAATATCGAGTGAACAATTTCAAAACATTTGAGACTATATTTATATTGTAACTTTTTTTTGTATTGATCTGCATTCGCCTTCTTCACACAGGAAAATGTTTGTCGGAGGCCTTAGCTGGCAAACCACTGCAGGTTTGGTTCAAATTTTTGATGCAGTTTTGATCGAGATAGCTACAGATCGAAGCGGTGTACTATTTCGCTGTCGAATGAAATGGCCCGTAAAATTTCTGGTGCTTAGGTTTTAGTGAACTAGCATCCTTACCCACTGTGCTTCCACCTTAAATTTTTGCTCTCTGACGTCTGGTTTCCTGTGATTTAATTTTCAGAGGGTCTGCGGGAATATTTCAGTAAGTTTGGCGAACTAAAAGAGTGCGTCGTGATGAGGGATCCGGTCTCGAAGCGATCAAGGTAGGTAAACGATATGCCTTCGTGCTCTAGACATGACCAGCTTTGTATTGTAAATAGCATGTCTGAAAAATATGCAATATGCGAGATAATGATGGAGGTTTTCAGGTTATGTTTTTCTTTCAGGGGGTTCGGATTTGTGACATTTGCTGATCCGGCGATTGTAGACAAAGTTGCCAACTCCAGTCACGAGTTGGATAGTAAAAAGGTTGGTTTTACCTTTCCTGAACTGCTTACCAGGGTCATAAATAAATTTTAGCAAAATCATTTTTGGGATCTGTGAAGCCGTCTGCGGCTTCTGTCTCTTGATGATCTAAATTAGTCCATAGGCTATTATGCTCCGTATTCGCTAGCTTGCATGAAATAAAACCACAGAAAGTGGCATTTCGCTTGCTTCTCTGTAGCAGCTTTTTGGTTGCCGATGATAATTTCAGTTTCGAAAGATAATTTATTATAAATTCACGCCATCTATTTTTATGTTGCAATTTACCAGATTCGTCTCATCAGTTTTAGAAACTGAAAGAGTCGATTAGGTCAAACAATGCAACTAACTTCTTGAACATTTCTTTAAAACCTTCTTGCAGGTCGACCCAAAACCTGCAATACCAAAAAAGCCTGCCCCAAAGGTAAGAAGCAATGTCGGATTTTCCTTGCTGAGAGCGAGAGTTTTTAATTTAAACCTTGATCAAGAGATCATCACGGAAACCTACTTCCTTCAGGGATTTCAGAAATCAATCGAAGCACGACGCGTTAAACACGTCAGTGTGGCAGTGTTGTTAAGTACTAGAAATGTATCACAGAAATAATCATTTAGTGTTCATTTCATTTGAGTTTCAGCACACTGCACGATGACTGCTTCTAATTTAGGCAGCTTGGCCTCTTTCGAGACAATTTGAATATTCACTTTCTTCCGTTGTTGTGGAGCCGTGCAGTTCGGGTCGCTTTTGAAATGAAAGCCAAGTTTTGTACTGGGACGTGCTTCACAAGCAGTGACTTCAATCTTATTTTGTGTCTTTCATTTAAGTGAATGACTTCGATGTTTGAGAAAACGAATGCATAGAATCTACACTGTGGAATAACTGTTCGAAGTCTCTACTATTGTTGAATCGTAACGCCCACCACAAAATAAACAAATTCGAGCAGTCGAGCATGTAGTGAGTTTGCAACAGACTTTTAGTTCGCCGCCTGCCGAGACAAGAAATTATGCACTCGAAAAGCATTTTAACTGGCGTAACTACAAATTGTTAGCCATTTATTCACTTTCAACACAAACATTTAGACGTGTGTTCCTCAAAATATTTGTTTTGGGAAAAAATGAATGATTACAGGTTTCGAGGGTCTGTCTTTATGAGTCAGAACAAAAGAACTGGTGCAGGGATGACTTGGAAGCTGCTTACAAACATGCGACACGTCCTTGCTCTAAAATATTAAATATTTTCGAGATCTCGGCTTGAAAATTCCTTTGCAAAAGCACCAAAATACGCTCTTTCCAGTTCAAGACTTTGGCAGCAGTAGGCACTGGGTAGCAGGCTTGCGTGCGTAGTGAAAACGATCGGCATCAAATTGCAACCAAGTGAATATAGCGTGGTCGAAACTTGCTCTGGTTTTCGTTAAACAAACAGTCCGAGTTTTGTTATCGTTCCTGGTTTTAAGACAAAATTAAGTCTCTCTGTTTTTATTGGCTTCCTCGGGTACGAAATGAATAAAGTTTTGAAAACAAACTCGAGTTTTCAAAGACTGTCATGAATAATTCCCGTCCCATATTCACACAAAGGTTTTCTCGTCTTGTTCTATTCTATCGATACAGCTGACCTCCTTTTGTAGAGCATCAGCGAGTTCTAAAGGACTTCAAGGGGAAAATAATTCCAACTACGAGCTTCCGCTACTATATTTTGTGTCATGCTTAATTCTGAATTTGGTACATGTGTATTTTGACCGGTATTTCAAGTGGAAATGTTGGCCCAACAAAGAATTATTGCGCGCCGCTTTGCATCGATTATGATCACTCTACACATAATAAGTAATATATGCGCATTTTATTTTGCTCCTTTCAACTTTTGTCTCGCCTACAAATTATATTAACCCAGTTCTCGCACCTTTCCTTAATGAATACGAAACGAACTGCACGTTAAAAGAACCAAAGGAAAATATTACTGAATCATTCCAAAAAAGAAACTGTGATGAAAACAGAATTGCGTAAGATTTGGGTAACTGATTAAAAATCGTCTGGACCTGTCACACAATTGATAAGACGGCAAATAGATTTGAAATAGCTATTTCCTGAATTGTTATTAATACTTCCTGTGACGAGATTGCTTGAAAATAAAATTGTACTATGTCCATGGAGCATAAATGAGCCGTAGGATAAACAACGAGAATGTACGTGATTCCACGACGTAAGGCGTATAAAAAATATATCATCCGCTTCCAGATGCGTGAGTTGACACGTTCAACGTGCACATTAATAATTTTTGCCTCATGCTTATCAAATATTTTTGTTCATGGTTTTATTGATTCGACAAATGATTGGAACTTAATAGAGCACAAAAATTATCATTTCTTGTCCAGCTAAAACAATTTTAACTAAATCCAAACGTGTTGTAAACTTCTTTCTAGTTTATACAAAAAGTCGTCAATACTGGTCTTTTGCAAAACACACAGAAAAGTTCTGCTTTACTTGTAATTTTTAACCATTTGATTAAAAAAAAAGGTTTTCTTCGCTTGGAGAATTGGAACGCTTGTTACTTATTTCTTAATCTGCCTTAACCATTAAACCATTTTATTAAGACATTACCATATGCTTTGTTTCTCTTGAAAATTAGTATTTATGTGTTTTTGTAACTTCAAGATCAGTGGACGAAAACCAACAACTGGAACATCCATTTAATTTTATCTAAATGAAAGAATTGCACATATTTAACATACTGAAAACAAGCAATTTGAAGATAGCTAACACACTATGACTCGACAGCTGTGCTTAACAGCGATAGCTCCCTCTACCTACTGTTAACAAAACATCTCAGTTTTATGCATGTTATATTTGAGATTAAACTGATAACCATGCTTATTTCTGCATTTCTTGGCCATGCATGCCATCCTGCACTTAAAGTTAAAATCATTGAATAATTCACTTTTATTTGTTAAAACATTTCAGCCAAATAGAGTGAAATCCAGAATTTTGTCTTAATACAGTCTCTTTAAACAGGACTTTCAAGGTCAACACACACACACTGCTATTCAAAACCAAGTAGCCACTCTCCCAAAATTAACTTAAACCACTGACAACCAGTCATCAACTTGCTGATAGGTTGTACAAGTTATGGCTTATTTTAGCAATGAGATTCAAATGGGATGCTGGATTATGTTTGTATTTGGTATTATACATGAATGATTTGAGTGAGCAGATCGGTTACATAAAAAGTTTTAATTCTTTGACTTCTATGGCAGTTTTTACAAATAAAAGTTTATTTGCCTTCACAACTTTACAAAATGAGTAAATTCTGCAAGCAAAGTTCCCAGGTGACAGTGCCAACTAATATTTTAATAGCCATGTGCTATTAAGGATTTAATTACACGAATTAAAGAAAAATACACAGTAAATCAGCCAATCAGAGCAATAGGGTACTTCATAACTAAGTTACAGGACATATTGTTTATATTTTTTTAAATTACTGTAATTAGTGTGTATGCCAAAGTGGTACATCAGTGTTGACCCCCATGATGCTGCGGACTCCTCAAAACCCCAGTGCAGTACTAGACTACAATATTGGTTGTATTTTCATAGTTTGTCCTAGACTAGCTACCAGGATTCCTTACCCTCTACCTACAAGTAGATTAACTTAGAGCTGCAGTGAATACAGTTTACTCCATGTTACCACAGTATGCCCATACTCTGAATATTTGGGTGTACAGTAAATTTCTGACATAAGATTTAAAAGGTTTTATAACAATTTCAACTTCTGCTGATATCTCCATAAAAAATGATCAGAAATAAAAGAACTTCTATCAGACTGAAGTGTATTGTTTGCGTCTTTCTTGCTCTGTGGTGCCAAGCAATTCCATTACGACTTAAACCACTGATTAATTTGGTTTTGCCAAATAACTCTAGTCACTGGGAATATTACATATTCACAAACTGTTGCTATGCAACAGGTCAGTAAGTGGTCAGTCACCAAGTTCTAGGGAAGCACATCAAAATAAAATGGACAAATACATCACAGCGAAACTTTTCCTTTTACATTGCTGCAGTTAATATTTTCACCTGAGTGATATCAATTGTGTCTAAAAGTAATGCTTACTGTTTAATGGAAGATTACAAATTATTTTGCAACACGCACACAGATTGAACTGATCCAGTGATTCAACAAAAAGTTGAACAAGCAAAATAATGATTTGGAAAAGAAGAAATTTCCAAGCATAGTCCCAATAGCAGGCTTTCCTGAATGGATAAAACCAATTTGAAAACAACACAAATCTTGACTTAAAGAGAACCTACCAGAAGT
>JANRMR010176519.1:1433-12170 GCA_025434825.1 Bergia sp. 'catenularis' | reverse complement strand
TTTTCATTTAACTCTCTACCCCCGGGGAATCACCTAACAACACAACACCATACAACTCAATAACACCTCTACTCAGTATAAATATACACCAATTTGCATCCCAGCGACACAACCTGAAGATGAACGCTGGTTCGAAAACGTTTGTTGTTTTAAAGAACATCAATTTTAACATATTTTACCTTATTTAATTAATTTTAATATACCTGGCGAAGAATTGTCAGTAATAATAATAATAATAATAATAATAATAATAATAGTAATAATAATAGCAATAGTAATAATAATAATAGTAATATTAATAATAGTAATAGTAATAGTAATAATATATATATATTTACGTCCTTTACATCCAATTAACCTCACTGCGAAAAACATACCATATCAACCTTTGTTGATCAAACCATATATTTAGCTTCCTCGCAAACAGAAAAAACTAAGTCTTTTAGTGCACAGCCTTCTGAGCGAGACGTCCTCGGATCGATCTTTAAATAATTTAACGTTTGTCTCGACTCCTCACCGTTGTAAAACGGAGCCTTGGAGGGGAGGGGGTAAAGGGTGCATTATTGGCTTCCACTGATACCAGCGGACTTCAAGTAAAAGTCAACAGCTTAAGTTTTTTCTGTCTTTGGAATGGTTATGAGTGTCTGATGGTGTTTTAAAATTTTAATGTTTTAGATTTTTTAAGTTTCAATTTTGATTGTTGTCCTGATTGTTTTCCTCTTTTATCTTGTCAATAGCTTCCTCATGAACTCGACTGTGAAATGCTTAGAGTTCCGAGCGACGGAGGTATTACCAGCCACTACAATTTGGGTGGTTCACTGGCCAGTCTGGGAAATAACTCAACTTGAGTATATTTTAACATATCCTATAGAAACAGCGTGACATTATTACACATGCGTGATAGCGTTAACCGGACAGTCATCATGGCTCAGCTGTATTAAGCCTGCAGCTGGTTCGCAATCGTGAAATAAGAATAAGAATAAGCACAAGAACAAGCAAGACTTGTTCACACACGTAAAATAAGCACATGAAAAATAAGAATACGCACGCGCAGAAATGATGTCAGTGCGCGTGGAAGAATGGTGACGACAACAAATCGAGTTAAGAAATGGCGCTTGTGGTTGTGCTTGTTTCACGGATGTGAAAATAAGGGAAAATTTCGTTGATCAACAAAAGTTGATATAGTGTGTTTTTCGCCTTTGGGTGTGGTTGAAGGATTCAGCCAAACCAAAAGGAATAAAGGCAAAAAACGTACCATATCAACTTTTGTTGATCAACGAAACGTATTGACCTTACTCGCCCACGCAGAAAATTTTTTAAAAAACTAGTTTCCCAGTGAAAATAAGGATAATCACAAGCACAGGGAAAAGGAAAATGTTTCTTTTTGTCGTGTTTGCTTTTGTTTTTATTTCATGCATGTTCACACTGGGATTTTCTGTGCTTGTGATTGTTCTGACTTCCGGTGTTCATTCTTATTTCCCAACCGAGGCTGTAGAGTAGACGCAATTGCACTGAACTTTAGAGGGGCTCTTTCATGGCTGGATCAATGGGTTTTCGGGGTTTTTTCAGAAGTTTAATTTTTACGTTTTTTGCACTTTAAAAGAATTGATTATATTGTGTTCCGGCCCGGAACATGAGAAGTGACAACTGTGTAAAACAAACCATTCGTGGCATTTTCCTCTTAAAAAGCTTAGATTAGTACCTTTATACCATTACCTAAGAAATTTCTGCAATCTGTTTGGTCGAGAGTAGTGGTATTTCAGCGTAATTCTGAAATACCTACATGTGAAAATTACAAACCCATTCAAATGCGCGAGACGAAATAAACAGATGCTGTTGCAGACATTTCTCAGGTATTAGTATAAACAAATAATAGCATGATTTGTACATGGTATTTGGCGTAAATATCACTCATGATATTTCAAAGTTGTTCCAAAAGAACAACTTTGAAATATCACTGGTGGTATTTATACCAAATACCATCACAGATCATGCTACCTATACGAATAGTACCTGTTTAAAGATATTTAGCTTGAAACAGCTTTTTTGTCAATAAATTCCTGAGCACGCGCAAAGCCGTGAAAGGGCCCTTTCAACACGAGCAATGCATCTCTTCAGGGATGTCAATGTTTCTTTGTGCGTGTCACTACAACAGTATTCGTAACACTTAAAATTTGCGTGATATTTCATGATTCGTGATATTATTCATACAGTTCATGTCGAAGTGTTACTATCCGCGTGACAGTATTGTGGTCACGCAACTGTACTACAGTCTTGTTGCGTTATATTTTACTCTGATGAAGGCTGCAGTAGGCAGTTTACTCTAAGTACATTATTAAGCAAGTAAGATATAGACAAATGTTTTAAGTTTTGTTGCGAACACTGACTGCCAATGCAGAATTTATTTGTCCGCTTAAGATGCGAATTTTTCTTCTTGCGCTCAAAATATATCTTCACTCGTTCGTTTACTTCACTCGTAAGACACTGGAAGACAATAGAGACCTTAAGATACCCGTCTAACGGTATACGGGTAAGGGTAGCCTATCGGTATACGGGTAAGGGTAGTCTATCGGTATACGGGTAAGGGTAGCCTAACGGTATACGGGTAAGGGTAGCCTATCGGTATACGGGTAAGGGTAGCCTAACGGTATACGGGTAAGGGTAGCCTATCGGTATACGAGTAAGGGTAGTCTATCGGTATACGGTTAAGGGTAGCCTATCGGTATACGGGTAAGGGTAGTCTATCGGTATACGGGTAAGAATGGCCTATCGGAATACGGGTAAGGGTAGCCTATCGGTATACGGGTAAGGGTAGTCTGTCGGTATACGGGTAAGGGTAGTCTATCGGTATACGGGTAAGGGTAGCCTATCGGTATACGGGTAAGGATAGTTTATCGGTATACGGGTAAGGGTAGCCTATCGGTATACGGGTAAGGGTAGCCTATCGGTATACGGGTACGGGTAGTCTATCGGTATACGGGTACGGGTAGTCTATCGGTATACGGGTAAGGGTAACCTATCGGTATACGGGTAAGGGTAGCCTATCGGTATACGGGTAAGGGTAGCCTATCGGTATACGGGTAAGGGTAGTCTATTGGTATACGGGTAAGGGTAGTCTATCGGTATACGGGTAAGGGTAGTCTATTGGTATACGGGTAAGGGTAGCCTATCGATATACGGGTAAGGGTAGTCTATTGGTATACGGGTAAGGGTAGCCTATCGATATACGGGTAAGGGTAGTCTATTGGTATACGGGTAAGGGTAGCCTATCCGTAGCCATAGCCGTTCGTGCACGTTGCTGTAAGTTACCGCCTTGCTCCTACCCGTTATAGCTTACATGTAGACTGCTGTTTACCTCGGGAAAACGGGGTAGTGCTACTGGGTACAATCGATGACGTCATCAAAAGATGGCTCTACCCGTTACCCGTATACTGATTTCTAATCTGAGGGCTGAGGCTGGATGTTCTTAATTGTTTTGAGCATTTCGGCCTTAAATGTTCTTAAAATGGTCTTATGTTTTTAGGATTCCATTCACACAAACCAACCCATATAGCAATTTGTAACTGCGCTTTAATTATTGATTAGTAACCCTGGCTCGATGCTGTGCCAAGTACCTAACCCCACCAGCCTGACTGAAAGAAATACATGTAGTAGCAATAGAGCAAGATTTCACAACAAAGTTGTAAATACTTCAAATCTGTACTTAATACAAAACAACAAATGATCTCCACTGAATACAATATGTAAAATAAATATTCTCTACGTATCCCCAGCCTCAGCCGGCACCTCAGCATGTTTTTAGCATGTTCTTAAATTTTGTGATTTATTCAGCCTCAACGTTCTTATAAAAAAAGGTTATTATATAAAAAAAAAGAGTGTAAATGAAAATGATAGTGTATCGACTTAGGTTATAAAATTTATTGACTTTTTTATAAACTGTTACTATTATTATTATTCCTGTCTTTGTCCGTGGCGGATCCAGGGTGTTCTCACAAAGTTCGATTGAACAGCCAGAACTTAAACTTAACCCAAGGAGAAACGTATAAGAGACGATTTGTCGAAAAACGCAATATTTCAAACATCTAAAGTAATTGCGAACCTCTCTCACTAAAATCCTGGATCTAATTCAGATTGTATATTGTTTGTTATTTTGTTTAAATTTGTACGAAATTTGTCATTTCAGTGTGGCCAGGTATTACCGTATTCACTCAAATAAGAACTGCATTTGGGGCAAGGAAGTTAGTTGTTTCAAAGAGACCAAACTTGAAAAGGTTTTCTACGAAAGATATGAGCACAATTTACCGCTCGGTTTATTGTAATATAGTTTCAAAAATGATGACTCGTGATAAAAAAGGGTAATTCGCTTGTATTTTGTCAAAATTATTTGTAATTTCCTTTGCAAACAGCTCGGGGAATTGTTAAAAAATTTGCCAAACGCTTATGAATTAATCCTTCATTTCCCTCGTCATCATTTTATTACGTATCCTAACAATTAACATCATAAATCATTACTGTTTTAAAACATCCTTTTTAGCATTGTAACTCTCTTGTTAAAACTGATTTGATCAATTTTAATATTACAACAGCTGTGTAAATTAATAACATATATATATATATATATAACTACTTTAATCTTTTTGAATTATTCAGACCTACTGTGTGTATTTACTTGACTGAGCGCCGCTCTCGATTAAGTGCAATTGAGAGCAAAAATATTAAAAATAAGCGCCGCACTTATAGTTATGAACAGCAATGCGGCGCTTAAAAGCATTACCAGATTGATTTGTTCGAAGAGTCAAAACTAAAACGCAAATACAGTCACGGCAACTCAATCTCAGTAAACCAGCCTCGGAAATTTCTACTCCTGGATTATAATATTTTGCAGTTTGAAGTGGCTATATTTCATTGCTCACCTATTTGGGTGTCTCTCCAGAACTTTTGCAATGTGCAGTTCCGTTGTGAGATCAGAACTTTGCCGTACAACGAGCCCAGCTCTTCTCTCTTCCTGGTACGAAGAGTTTGTTTTTTGAAAGAGCACCGCCCCCGAAGAGTTTGTTTTTGAAAGAACACCGCCCCCAAATAATCACCGCAACCAACACATTTTAAAAACATCCAAAAGAGCGCCGCGGCGCTCAGTCGAGTAAATACGCGTGCGAAAATGTTTTGTTGATCAACAGAATTTGATATGGTATGTTTTTCGCCTTTAGGTTTGGTTGAAAGCGTACACGTACGGTTGATGGATTTTTAAAATTCAAGAACCTTAACTTCACATTAAAATTTTGTCACATATGATGTCTTGAACTGTAAATTACTTCACGAGATAATGAGACAAAATATGATATAATAATAAAAATGAATTAATTCAAGAACAATGACTTGGTTATTAAGTTGAAGATATGAATTATCTTCTGTGAAATCGAATATCAATGGCACTTGTGGGAGAAGATGACCAGATTAAGCTAGCAAGCTATCTTTAAGACTATTCCCCCCTTTTTTACAGGGGGATCCTACATCATCCTGCTCAACTTTTTATGCTTCTGCCAGTGATGCAATCCAAATATCACTAAAGCCGATGTTAACTGACTTCAATGAACTCAAAGCGAAATATTTGCGTCTTTCCTGAACCGTTGCCATTAATTATATTGCATCTTCAACTATCAAAACAATATTACAAAGGCTTTCTTGCATTAAAACTTGCTGTTATGGGTAGTAAATATGAAACAAAAGATTACTCCCCGTTGCATGAATATTCAAGAAATACTTTTTTCAGCCCCACACCAAGGTAATTACATGAAAAACAAGCTTGATATTTTCTCTCTCAAAGCCGCCATGCACATTGTTTTTTAATATTGGTCTTTTTGGAACACAGACAATCGGAATATTGACTCTCAAGACTTTCCGTGCATTTTCAGCTCACTTTTTTAAAACCACAATTTTACTCATTGTTGAGTTTCAAAACAGGTAAATTTTTGGGCGTCCAGCTTCACACTTTTTGCAGATACTCCGTGAAGTTATGTCTCATTTACAAAACCAGCACAAAATCGATACTTTGCAAAAATATTAAATACAGTGGAAGCATCGGTCATTTTAGCCATTCCCGGAAATGTTTCTCTTCTGCAGACACGGGTCATATGAATCATGATAAATTCTTCATGCAGTTCTAATATATTTCTTGAACAAGGATTTTCAATTATTTACTGCAATAAAAAGATTATCAGAACTGAAAAGTCAAGTAAGTGAGGCAAAGAGACGGTTTGTGCTACTATACTGTCTATTGACATGGGTGGTGTGGCCTCGGCAGTAGTGTTTGAAGTTTTTACGGTTGGATAAATTGTCAAGTGTTGAGTGTCGCCTTCATGGCGGAGGTTTTGTGATGTTACTGCCAAAGCGAGGTCAAACAAACAACCAGTGAACCTTTAAGTTTTAGGTCCGTTGTCTGTTCTTGTCCTGCTTAAATTAAAGACAGTTTTCCTCGTGTTTTGGGGATACCAGGAATTCGTCACAAACGGAATCCACTGCAAACTGTTCGCAATGTGGGTGTTCTGATTTTTCACATTCTTTCTATCGACTGTGATTATCAAACACTGAACATAAAAGACAGAATTTTAAAATGTATTTTTTTATAGTGATGACGCCAATACATCGGAAACAAACTACGACAGCTATTTTTGTTATCTGAAACTGTTTGTGTTGCACTGCTTGGTTTATGACGAATTGTTTCTATATACTGCTTCTATTTAAACAATCTCAAGTAAAAGTTTGAAAGTGGTGCCTCCAAGTGTTTAACACAAGATTAAGTAACACGCAAAATAATAATATAAATAACGCCAATTAATAAAAAATATTTTAGTTTGTCAAAAGAAGGCGGGAGGTTCTTTTTATTTATGTGATTTTTTTATTTTTTCCCAGGACGGCGCTCTCACGTCATATGGATGTTATTGTTAATGGATCATGCATTATTTGTGATCATGGGTTAGGGCTGAAGAGACAATATTTACCCTTCTGAAAAACCTTTGACCCAACCTGATTTTGAAGTTTTTCTCAGTATAAAAACTAATTGTTTAAAAAACCAACCTACACCCAACCAATGTCACCGATTTCTGTTTAGCCCCAACTCCGGCTATAACTGAGATGATCGGTCCCTAAATTGCCGGGGGTGGGGGGGGGGACTACTCATCAGAATTTTGGGTGGGAATGCAGTGTGTCGCAAGGGCCTCGAAACCCTGACCCTGTTCTTGACCAAAATAAGCGATTTTCGATACCCTGTTCTTGACCTAAGCCCTTAAAGGCACCCTATATCACTGAGACTAATTTCTATCTGCTATAAGTCAAAGGTTGCAGATTTTAATAACGCTATTTCGCAAAGTCGATTTTCGTCTTCGTTCGTCCTAAATTTTGATTTATTTTGAAGGTTTCCACTGAAACATTAAGACAATCGAAATGACTTTTCTCTCAAAATCCATACCCTGTTCTAGACTAAAAGGACAAAACGTATACCCTGTAATAGACTAAAAGGACAAAACGTATACCCTGTAATAGACTAAAAGGACAAAACGTATACCCTGTTCTAGACTAAAAGGACAAAACGTATACCCTGTTCTTGACCAAAACGGCCTGAAAACCATTCCCTGAACAGCAGCACATACCCGTATAGTCAATACATGGGAGTACCCCCCCCCCCCCTCAGGCTAAAATGCCCTTGGACTACGGGGCTATCAGTAAGTGTGCAAATTATGTTCGAATACAAAAAGAATGTCCTTAATGTTTTTAAAAGCGACTTCTTGTTTTTACATACAAAATACATTTGTGGAAACCAGCAATGTTCCTTTGTCACGCAACACACCTGGGCTGTCTGATATTGTTGGTCGACAGCAACACACCCTCAAAATTCACTGTAGAGATCGGACAAGGTCTTTGCACCGTCCACCACCACTGTCCTTGCGAACCAATGCTTCAATTTGACTGTCGTCCCCAAACCAATACTTCTACAAATGAAAAGCGGCATATTCTTACACCGGTGATCATGGTGACTTTCTGAGCAAACCAGGACTTGATCTACAACTGTACATGCAGCACGTAATGAGTGAACCGTTGTGCAATTACGTGCAACGCTCGTGACTTCCAGACTGGTTTATATTACGTGTCACTGGCCTATCTCAGTTTCTTATATAAATATAGCAGGAAATCCGCGATCTGGGCGACATTTACGGGTCAAGCGTCCGATTTTAGTAACTAATCAAGTTTATCTTAAAGCAAAAATGGGGGTTTCCATCATTATTTTGTCAAATTTTGTTAAAAAATCTTCATATGAAAAAATAAAAATACGAAAAGAAAAAGAAGGCGGCGCGGGTGGGGAAGAGAAACTAACATTTTGTTATTTCAATAGTTGGCCTTATTATACCAGCGAGGGATATCGATTGCCCGCTTTTCGAATTCCTTAAATAAATATGCTCGCAGAAACTTGAGCCTTGCCCTGGGAACCTCGAGCTTGCTGATATTTTGCTGCGAATTCAGTACAATCCCTTCCTTTACGTATGAGGATCTCTAGACTTGCCACAAGTCGACCCATAAGTTACACGAGACGAATTTTCCAAGGAAAGACTGATGAAAGCGAGCACGATGGCGGGAGCGAGCCTCGAAGCGACAAGCGAAGCGAGGCGTCCTGCAAGCGATATACAAGTCGACTCGCCTCTTGCGCCTCGCTCAGCTCCTCGCTTCGATGCTCGCTCGCGCCTTCAGCGCTCGCATCCATCAGTGTTTCCGTGGAAAATTCGTGTCGTATGACTTGTGAATCCACTTGTGGCAAGTCTAGAGGATCTCAAAAATACTACATGTACATGTCTATCCTTTAAAAAGTGGAGAAGAAGATCATCTACAACTGACTAGGGAAATGAAGCCAGCCTGAGTACCTCTGAACCATGATGAGAAGGAAGTTTTTTTTTTTGTGTTTTGCAACTCGCTTGCTCCCGGTGGTGCAATGGGGCAGAGCGAGAATAGCATGGCACACAATGGGCAGAAATGCAAATAAATGCAAATCCGACCAAAAGCCAAGAGTAGAAAATTTAGTTCAACACAGGGTTGAACAAGTGCGAACAAGTCGCAATAGGCTCGAAGGCATTAGTACCTCCCGCGTCAGGTAAGTGAGAAGGAAGTATAAAGTAAACATTTATGTTTACACTTCTTCAAATAAACGTGACTGACTGCGATTCTAAACCCGGTTTCTATTGGACGAAACCCAAAGACAATATTTTGAAAAGTAACCCTGTGATTCGTCAATTTACTCACTGAGTCAACTGACATGTGCTGCAAGAGAATGGCGCATGGCGGTCGCTGTTTGTATTCGGGAAAATTGTGCATGAATAAGTAAATCCTTTTCAAATGGTGCCATTCACGTCTTTTGTACTGAGGGCTTGTTTGCTGTTCATGGTAACTCAAGCGGCTCGACCAGGTAAGAACAATACATGTACATGACTGTGTCAGTGAGTTATTCTGCCGTGTTTTTATAGGTGAAAGGAACTGGCAGCCTGCGCTGAAACAGACTGCGTTTTTAAAAAATGTTGTTTCGGAATGCGAATGTGCTTTAACCTTCAGCTGAGGAAAAGTATCACTAGAAATCTGTACTTTCAGTTTCGTGTTTATTTTCATCATGGTTAGGATATAGCAGTTTTAAAATAAAGTTTTAAAACACAGAAGTCAGAACCGACATTTTGACCGTAAACGACTGCAGTATCTTTGACTTTGCCAACGTGCAGGCCGTTGCCATTTCCGCATCTGTGAACTCGCGGAAGAAAACGTGAGCAAATTGAATAAAATGATGCAAAAGAATCTTACAAACGAATCCCCAAAATACATACATGTCAAAACAACCCCGATATAGTACGTACATGTATTTTTAAAGCACATGGTATAGTATGGTTGTCATTCCTGACCATATTGAGTAAAAGGCCGTTTACACGACAGAAAAATGGGTACAGACCCGTCAAGAGTGAAGAAACGGGTACGGACCCGAGTTTTTTCAGGTGTCGGGGCCATAGACGTCTATGGCCCCAAAACCTGCAAAAACACGGGTCCGTACCCATTCCAAAAAACGAATGTATTTCAAATGTACATTGAATGTATCACAGTACTGTATATGTCAATATAGGTACATTGTTCGGCTATTGTCCAAAACTAATAATCACTGGTTGCTCAAACCAGATGTTTCCTGGGCACTGTTCATATCCAAATTCAGTCAGGGCTGGCAGAGTAGGGTTGGGGGTGCAAGGGCCCAATCCCTTCCTACTTTTATGAGTGTTGTCTGTAGTGAGCAAAATACACCCACAAATGCTCTCAGAATACATATACAGGAATGGCATTCTAGACAATGAAATAAAATTACTCAAAATTTTCCAGGGGAGCATGTCTTGGACCCCCTAAAATCTCACACCTTTGGTGCCCACAAAGTCACCATTTTGTGGGGCCCAGGTCCTATATCAACTTTGCACTTCCAACCCTGCAATGAGATTATACATTTTAAAATTACTGCAACTATCAGTGGGGAGGGGTCAGGCAGTGGGTGGGTTTTTTGTCAAAATGCACTCCCAGGGGATGACAAGCCCAGTCATAAAAAGTCCACTCCCATAGGTTAACTGATGATGTCAAATCCCTTGCCTAACCCCTCCTCCTTGGCCTTGGCATTTATACAAGCATAAGGAGAATGGGTCTGTATAAGGGAAATTGGTGGCGAGGGAGGGGAGG
>JANRMR010176407.1:0-12170 GCA_025434825.1 Bergia sp. 'catenularis' | reverse complement strand
GTGTCTGTTATTGTAACTGCTATTGTTCAAACATCCAATGGTGTCTTTCGTTCACAGAGTAGAGCTTTACTGCAAAACAACCTTCAGACACTCAGACTGTTAAAATCTGTTGTGGTTGATCGACGGCAGCCCAAAACAATTTTCAGACGCTCAGTCTGTTAATCTGCTGTGGTTGATAAACGGCAGTCCAAAACAGTCTTCAGACACTCAGTCAGTTAATCTGTTGTGACGCTCAGTCTGTTAATCTTACGATGTAAGGACGGCAACGGCTTGGAAGACTTTTATTGGAATTCTACTTGTTCTTTATCTGTCCTCTTTTGTCTGTGGTTCTTTCTTTGTTACTGATATCTCCGAGAATTTTGAATATACAACAGAAAACGAGATATTTTTAAGCCTAAACAAGTAAAGGAATCAATCAAATCATAGTTAACAAAGCAAACTGGTTGTGAAACTCGGCTGGCTTCTTTGTTATATGTCTTTATTCTTTGTTTCTTTTGTTCGTTATCCTTGACCCTGCACAAAACACAAAAGGTATTGAAATCCATTTGAACAACTAACCAGTGGAAACATTTGGGCTCTCACGTAAAACATAACAATGTGCACGGTCACGGTTTGGCCAACATAAAACAATTAGAGCAACTTAGTACACTCTTGTTGAAGTATGTTGAGCTTCACAACCGGCTTAAACATGCAGTTCATTGTATTACTTAATTCAACGTATCGTTCTCTTGATGTTATTGCAAGATCTCTAGTAAATGATTTGGAGGCTTAACTTAAACCTGGTTCACACTTGTGAAGTAAGCACAATAACAAACACAAGCAAAAGCTGTTCACACACGTGAAATAAGCTCAAGGAAAATGAGCATACGCACGCGCAGAAATAATGCCTGTGCGCGTAGAGGAATGGTGACGACAACAGGTCAAGGGCGCTTGTGTTTGTGCTTGTTTCACGGATGTTCACACTAGGGAAACAAGTGAAATAAGAATAAGCACAAGAACAAGCACAAGGAAAAAAAATCATTTTCCTTTTCCTCGTGCTTGTGCTTATTCGTATTGCGCTTGTTTCTCTCTAGTGTGAACATCCGTAAAGTAGGCATAAATAGTCGTGCTTATTCTTATTTCGCTTATTTCACCAGTGTAACAATCTGTGAAATAAGCATAACACAAGCGCCCTTGACTTGTTGTCGTCACCATTCCTCTGCGCGCACAAGCATTATTTTTGTGCGTCATCATCATCATCATCATCAGTCCTCCTCATCCCACATGGGACATAAGACATTGTGCGTGCGTGTGTTCAATTTCCTTGTGCTTATTTCACGTGTGTGAACAACTCTTGCTTGTTTTTGTTCTTGTGCTTGTGCTTATTTCACAGGTGTGAACCAGGTTTAAAGGTTGCGGTCACACTAGTACGTGCTTGCAATTGAGTGTTTGTTTTCATACTTATGTGCCAGGAAGTGCTGCTATAAAAACAAAATCTCATTATACAGCAAGCAAGTTTTCTACCGATGGCTCAAACGCTAGTCGGTGATTGCGACCCTGTTAATACTTCCCTTGTTCAAGATTAGGAGCTTATTAAAAAGGGACGATTAAATAATAGTTTTAATAGAAAACAATTTAAGTGCTTTCTTCTTGTCAACCAGAGTTAATAATTGTTTTTGTAAATGAGTCACAATTATGTATATATTTAATGCTTTCGTTGTCTATTCTGCAAATTCTGTAAATTTTCACTAATTTCTTCCTTCCTCTTCTCTTTGCATAATTAGCACTTAGTTGTATATTT
The DNA here is from genome assembly GCA_025434825.1 of Bergia sp. 'catenularis'. Taxonomy (NCBI): domain Eukaryota; kingdom Metazoa; phylum Cnidaria; class Anthozoa; order Zoantharia; family Parazoanthidae; genus Bergia; species Bergia sp. 'catenularis'. Next base: position 10,390 of record JANRMR010176407.1, on the reverse strand, counting down.
TATGACAATACATTTTTTTCCTCCCTCTTCAAACTCACCATAGTAGTGGCCAACTCGAAATCTTTTGCTCCTTTGACCCGGCACTAGTCTACGCACTATCACTTCTGAAATGTAATCAATCAAATCGTAGCTCTCTTACTCTTGGCCTAGCTAAAATTCGAAAATAGAATTGTAAACAAATTAGGTGTGAATAATAAACTTGAATTTGAATAAGTGGAGATTGTGATGAATAAACAGTTTAACAACTTCTTTGTGTACCATTTTTTTCCATAGGAGTCGTTCTGGCTGTGGCAGAAAAAATTGGTCTGATCACGACTTATCATAATTTATCAGCTGGTACGATAGCTGCAGGGTATCAAAACTTTATCATCTGCATTGAAATGTTCTTCGCCGCGATTGCACTTCACTTCGCCTTCCCGTACAAAACCTACCTCCGTCAGAGAAAGCTCGACGAGCGAGGTCAGGGAATAGCTTTAAAACGCATCTCCAAGAATCTGCGGCAAACCATAAACCCAAAAGACATTGTTGATGATGCCATACACAACTTCTCACGGACATACCAGCAATATGCTAATGCAAACAACACGCGGACTTGCAATGAAGATACGTGTGTGGCTAATGCCAATCCGTACCGTTCATACGACAGTACAGTAGTTGATTCATTCCGCCCAGGCATGCAGGTCACGGTCATCGACGGCCGAGGAGGGGTTGGGCTGGATGAGAAGGCAACCTTGCTTGACTCCGATGACGATTTTTGAACCACGTAGTAGATCTGAAGCTATATGATAACATAGGTGCTTTTGCATAATATATATCCAAAAGCACCTATGTTATCAGATAGCTTAAGTGTAAGTGTGTGAGTGTGTGTGTGTGTGAGTACATACTGATATATACATAAACACAACAAGTACTGAGAATTGAAGAAAAAGTTGAACACCAAGTGAATCAGATTCAAATATTTAGTTAGCAAGTTTTTCTCGTGTGTTTTAAGTTTTTATAATTTTACGCAAGTTTTTTAACTATAACCATGCAGCTCTACTCTACCGCCGGGATAACCAATGAAAGTTCTTAAGATGGTTGTTGGTCCAAAAGAGTTCACTTACATATGTTGTCATCGTTTTCTCGTACAATTTTTTGTTGGTTAGCTTTACAGGCCTATATTTTGTTAAGAATCTTAAGTGAAAATATTTTTTGGAAATTCCTTCAGAGCTGCCTGCGAAGGTAGTGTGACCTTTAGATAATTTATGACCTTTAGATAATTAATTTTTATGCATAGATTTTTCTGTGGTTAAAGATAATCCTTTAACTGGACCTTTGCGAAGGAGATGCTCACTGAAATTCATTCTTGTCATGTGCATTCTGTTATATTTATAAAAAAAATATATTAGGTCTAACTTGCCATATCTAATATATTATTTCTGTTCTGAGAAAAGCTTCTGAGAAGCATTCTGGTGTTCCGAACTCGCGTATAAGATCAACCAAATTTGAGAACCAATAGGTGTAAGGTTAAAACTTTAATTATTTGCACCCTGTTTACTCAGTTACCCTTACCCGAAACAGGGTCATTTGCCAAATGTCATTTTAAAGACCCCTTTGGATATAGACAAGTAAAAATATTGAGGTACACATGAAGCGACATTTCATATAGATCTCTCCAGAAGGCAGAATGAGCTGACTTCAATTTTATTCCTTTGGAGGACCACAAATGCTCCAAATTGAGCAGACAACAATTACTTCTTTTCAGTTTTCTTTAACAACATCGAGAGAGAGAAAAAAAGTTGTCTGACCACAAAAGTGTTCCAAAAATGCGGGAAAATAAAGTGGAGCGCGTTCCCAAAATCGCAAAATGGGAGGAGAACGGCGGATTAGCATCATACACAGACCCATCATAATGTTGCCGTGGCTACGGCATGTAAATATATAAGAACCAGCTTGGACTACCGTAGGTTCTCACAAATGGGTTTTTACTGCATTTTAAGTTATTTCCAAGGCAAAGACCTTATAGTGTGGTACATTATTAAATTTATTTGCTGAATAAGTTTGTGCTCCGTGTTCCCACAGGAAACTCACGAACGAGAGCAACGGACATCGGTGAAGTGCCGAAGTTTAGTTATAAAGAACAACAAAACTACCAAAAACGCCGCAGAATGAAGAAAAATCGTACACATAGTTCAAAAGAGACAAATTCAACTAGAACTGTTTGTTTGTACATTTAGATTGTTTATCAAGAACACTACATAAAACACGTACTCGTCCAGAACCAGTTTGACCATGAATATAGTTGTTAATAATATCGCTGTACGATGAACGCAGTTGTATGGTATATGAACACGGATATCAAGATGTAAAATGTCAGAAGTTTCTGTTTTTAGTTATTTAATTTATTACAAGGCTCAGTGGCAACGAAGTACATTTTTAAACTGAGTTTTTAATGCACCCGAGTTTCTTATTTTGTACACAACGCATTAGGTCGATAAATAAATTACAAAACCTACTGTTACCGACGAAGTTGTTCGATTTTCTTGAAATTGCACGAGTTAGAGCGAATTTGTGCGATTCCCGATTTTCCACCCACAATAAGACCACCAGCTCCACTGCTCTTGGCTCTTCCATGAATGAAAGTATTTTATTTATCTTTTCCTTGCAAGAACTGAAGAAGGCACAAGTTAGTCGGCGGACACTTGTATGTCAGTCAAAACTGAATAGTTTAAGCTCTATACCATCCCCCGGGTGTATTCCGTACATGTATACTGTCCCCGGGTGTATTCCGTACATGTATACCGTCCACGGGTGTATTCGGTACATGTATACCGTCCCCGGGTGTATTCCGCACATGTATACTGTCCCCGGGTGTATTCCGTACATGTATACCGTCCACGGGTGTATTCCGCACATGTATACCGTCCCCGGGTGTATTCCGTACATGTATACCGTCCCTGGGTGTATTCCGTACATGTATATCGTCCCCGGGTGTATTCCGTACATGTATACCGTCCCCGGGTGTATTCTACACATGTATACCGTCCCCGGGTGTATTCGGTACATGTATACCGTCCCCGGGTATATTCGGTACATGTATACCGTCTCTGAATGTATTCGGTACATGTATACCGTCCCCGGGTGTATTCGGTACATGTATACCGTCTCCGAGTGTATTCAGTACATATATACCATCCCCGGGTGTATTCGGTACATGTATACCGTCCCTGGGTGTATTCCGTACATGTATACCATCCCCGGGTGTATTCGATACATGTATATCGTCCCCGGGTGTATTCCGCACATGTACACTGTCCCCGGGTGTATTCCGTACATGTATACCGTCCACGGGTGTAGCGTGATCTCTGAAAGGTTTTGAACACTTCAGAATACAAGGGAGAAACATAGATTACTCTTTATAATATTGAGGAACATACAGAGATCCAGCTGTCGAAAATTAGTTTATTTATATTAGACAATTGTATGAGTAAAAACAGATTCAGCAGTCGAGAATTGGGCGGTTACTAGTTTCGCTTTAGGTACACTCGAGACAGAAGTAAACACACCAAGAAGTGTTCAGAGAGTGAGCAAGAACTGAAAGAACTAGTTGCAAAAAAGGGTTCCACTGCGAAGTTTTGTCAGCAGAAGTAAGCCAGCTGATCGAAAGACGATAGTACTGGCATCGGCTGAGATAAATATACTCCTACTAATATACTCGTGGCCCCGCACTCACTGATTCAGGTAAATTTTTGGATTTGAGGATCACTCAGTGAAAAAAAAAACCGCGAAAACGCAAAATAGCCGCAAAGCTGAGAAATGAACTCACCGGAAGTAAACATTTTTTAATATTTTTTCCTTTCGGAGACCCAGCTGCATTTGTGTCGTATTTGTTAGTTGCCAGTCTGTCACGGTAACAACTTTGGTCCCAGGGTCCTCTTTGTAGTTTCAAAATGGCGGTTGGAAAATATTGAAAAACACTCGGAAGACCCTGGGAACGAGGTTGATGTGTGGACAACGGGAAACACGTACTATAGAGAAGGTACTCAGTTGCAGTGTTTACAACAATATTTGCAGCAAGATTGTTATTCCAAAGACTACCATTAATCGTCCTTTCATCACTGCTGAAATGACAAAGTGTTATTAATTCAAGCTCTGAGGAGAGTCGTGCTGAAAGAACAGTTGTTGTACATTACTTCATGTTTCCAGGTTGTAAACCCGGGTTATAAGTTATATCGTCGGTCAATCTAAAAATGTTGAAAGAGTACCGCATATGCATGCCACTGAGCGTTGAGGAGGTAAGAATGATATAAGTTTTAAATCTTTATCTCATGCTCTTTCGATCTTCTTACTTTTGTGATTAGACTTGAAGTTGATCCACGCAACAAACTTCGTGCGTCCTGCCAAGCTGTTCGCGGGCTTCAAACAATAACCTGGAAATCGTTTTGGGAAATTGAAAGTTTACTCTACTTATATTAATTTTTGAAGGTTGACAAACTATTTGAATTCAGATGGTATAGGAGTGTGCAGTTTAGTCACACATTTGTTTATTAAGTGAATGCCGTTGTGCAGTTGGCAATTGCTTTTTATTATATTGTGTTGAACTGATGAGCCGCATAAATTTTTTTGTGTGCGGAAATTATTGGTCATCCTTCACTTTTTAATCTCTCGCGGTTGATTTGGTTGGCTGATCTACCTGCAATTTCACCGACTATTTTAATTCCAAGATGGAACTTTTTCCGTGCAGATATGATAGATAGCTCTTGTGGTTGAATTAACACCACCGCTTTGAGAGCTTTATGGTTGCGAGAAAAATGACAAGTTTGACAATTACGCTTGGCGTCTGAATCAGCCGACGAATAGGTTTGACTGTCTGACTCTTGAATTTTTTTGCTTCATGGAAACTGATTCATGAAAACGTGATGGATTTAACCAATGAAGCTAAGAAAATTCTATTGGTGGTAATGACTTCCTAACTTAAATTGTATCATTTTCTTGGGTTTGGCCATTTTGCCTCGGTCGACCGGACCTCAATAAGTTTGCTCTGTCTGTTTATAATCTTTGTTTTGGTCAGACAGACCCTCATTTTTGTGTTATAATAAATGAGGAAAGGGATACATTGAAACTACTCCAAAATTCTAAAAACTGACATTTTTATTTCCTTCTGTATTTAAAAAAATGTTTTGATCTGTTGAAATACCCGAACGCTCTACTAGCAGCACACAACTGATAAGAAAAAATTGGAATTGAAAATGTAAATGGATTTGAAGAGGAAGATGGTTGGAGTGTTACCAAGAAAATTTGCTGCTTGGAGAAAGTACTTGAGAATATTTTCTGAAAACAAACAGTTGTTTTTTTCTAAATTGCTCACCAAAAATTCTTTTTGAAAGTTAATTCTTTTAATCAGAAAATGTTTTTGGCATACTTAACTGACATTTGCTAATTTATTGCTTTTTCAAAAAGGTTCATAAATATATTGTCAATGACGAATATATGCCACAACTGAAAGGAACTGTAGGTTTTACAAAACTTGTAGCATGGTAAATTCAAACTACTGAGTGCAAAATGTTAAATTGTGGTTTATCTGCAGCTAACGGTTTGAAATGTCCAACGTTTGAGCTCTCTGATGAAGCAGCTTACATTTTATTCAATATTTTTGGCAACCCACATTCCCAAAAATATTAATTAATGATTGTAGAATTGGACGCTGTCAACTATTTTGAAATGTATATGCATATTAATAGACTTGCTATTGATAAACTTGTCTTGTATCTAGAGCACACTATCAACACACAGCTAAATCATTGTGCCATCTGGAGAGAACAACAGCTTAGTCTCACCTTACACAAGCTATATATATTGCACTGTGCCCTATCACCATCAAATTTAAGACAAAGTCATGCATTATATGAAAGTTTGAAAGGTGCATTCTTCCCATGTATTAGGTGCTGCTGCTATGTTACCATGTGATCAAAAAACAAACATGTCCTTTTGGAAGGGCCAAAATGTTTCATCTGGAGAAGAATTTGTAGCACATTTCATCAAATTTTACAATGGGACACTTTGTTTATGAGCTAAATTTTTCATTTAAAATGAGTAAGCACCGACACAAATATAGAAAATTGAGAAAATTAATTTATTATGTGGGAAATATTAAATTAATAAATACATTGTATATCTTCTTTCTAAATTTAATACCAGAAAATAAGTTCAACTGGAGAGTATAAATTATGCACTAGCACACATTTTCATTTCAGTTAGGAAAGTTTGAGGAAAGAAAAGCTCTTATTTAGTTTTAGCATATTCAAATAAAACAAGAGACAATAGGCAAATATATTGCCTAAACTTGGCCAGGATGCTGAGTAAAATATACATGTATTACTTAGTTTGAAGCTAGTAACAGGAAGACAGTATACTTTGATCTTGGATAAACATTTCACTTACAAGTTCACTGCAAAGTTATAAGTTTGAACAATTAGTTGTAGTATTTGGAAGGGAAATGCAACACCAATAACACATGAACATGAAGCACTGGTACATGTATGGTTTCAAGGTCAATTAAGTACTAGACATGACAATGTACATGTACATCCATATACCGCCTGCAATTTGTAAAGTCAAGTTTGGGTTTGCATGTGATGTTATGAGAAAGCTGAAATCAAAATTATGCTAAAGATTTGATGAAGCTGTGTCTTTGACATGTTTTAAGGTTCTGATTTTGAAGCAAACTTACACTGAAAACTATGAATTTTCTGAAGTTGTGTCTTTGACATTTTTAGGGTTCTGATTTTAAAGGCTTCCTGCAACATTTTAGGATAATAAATTGCTTGATTCAGAGTCATGAGTATAGGTGTTTGAATTTCAATGGGTGCTAAATTTTTTGCATATCTCACTGGCATGTCAGCTGGTCACAAAAGTCAACAAATGTACAACAAATAAAATGTTTTGGGCAGATAAACATTTAAAATGAATTAATAATTTGGATTTGTAGCAATACCAAATTGACTGCTTGGAAGACTTCACGTGGGTTTAATTTATTGACACAATATATTTAAATTTTGGCAAAGCTATTCACCAGTATGATGGCTTCATATATTCTTCTGCAAATCCAAGACCATAATACAGACAGTGTTTAAAATAACGTTCAGAAAATATGCGTAATTTTGTAGGCTGTTTTATGCAGCCCAAAATTTTTGCTGGCTGTTTTTCAGGCAGTAAAGTACATACATGTATAACAATGATGTGCAGGTGTGTTTGGGGGGTAGTTACATAACTAAGACTAGTCAAATCTTACATATTAGTGTTGTGTAGCTGGGAGCTGGAACAATTTGAATAAATTAAAATGAAATGAGTTGTCTGGATTTCGATTAACTAAACCTTGTTACATTGATTCTGGACCTCGATTCTGTTTACTTTATAAATGCACAGCTACATAATAAATTAAATTTTTACTTGATGAAGTTCTTTCATGAATCAATCAAGTCAGCACTCATCGATTAAAATGACAACAAAGTGCAATTCAGAAGTGAAATAATTTTGTTCTAACAAGCACGACTGACTTAGTAAAAACACTTTTGCCCATGCCTAATCTAAAGTTATATTGCAGAAATAAAAATCACCAGCAAGTCCTAAAACTGCCGGCAGCTGGCAGCTATTTTGAACCCTGATACATGTGATTTGTACATGATGCCATTTCTTTAGCTATGAAATTCAATTATATTGCTTCAAAATGGTGCCAAGTTGTGTAATTTTTCAGCCTCTATCAACCTCAGAAACATTTCATTTCCCCAGGTCAAAAATAAGTTATTCAGTGACCTCAGTGCAAGCCAAGGACAGCATGCTGACAGTTTTATGTTAAATTCGCCCTCGAGCTTCATCTACACAAAATTCTTCTCAACCTCCTGCACTGTATAGACTTTATGCAATGGATTTCTTTTCAGTTTTACTGCTTTGGGATTTTGTTCGTGAAAGATTTTACAGTACAAGTGATCACAAGTTAGGACTTTGAAAACAAGGCTTTGGTGAAAACACTAGTTAGTTTTTGAAGTAATTGTTTGTAAAAGCTATATGCAAAACAGTCAAGGCAGTAGTCATTTTTTTGCAAAACAGATTTTAACTTTTGATAACAGATCTATATTATGATTGAATATTTTTGTTTTATCAATCTTTGTGTATTGCAAAGCACCTGATAATTCACATGTAAGTCCAGCCCGTGGAGTAAACAAAATGAAACACAACAGGTCCCGAGTGTCAAGGAAATTATTTTAATAATATTAACAGTACTGTCACATATATATCTGTCAAGTGTTCAGTTTTGCAGGAGTATTCAATTTTGTTGTCTGCACTCTATTCCCAATAGTATATTGGCTTTAACAGAGCTGTTTGTATTATTAATCTTGATGACAAGGATACCAGCTGCCTGTCTGACTACATTTTTGTAGATAGCAGATATTAAGCTTTTATCTAGTTTGCTAATCTTACTGGTGTTCTCACTACTGATAGTATTGTTATGAAAATCATCCTTGCCCAAGTAATAGTAGTTGTAATCTGACTTTCTATTAGTACTAGTGAACCATTATATATTATTTGATCTCTTAACTCAGATCAGTATTAATGCAAAAGATGATGAAAATGGATTTTAAATTAGTGAAAAGAAAAGTTAAACATTATGTTAATTTTTTTCTTAACCCTCGCAGCCCCAAGTGTGACATTTGATGTGTTGTTAAATTCTCCTAAACTGTTTCCATATGTTCCTTTTAAACAGTTTGGGAGAACTTCACTTTTCATACTAGATAGCTTATTGTGTGTGATCAGTTCCTTTATTCTCACCAACAAACAAGTTATTTTGTCTTGATATTGTAAGGAGAAAATAGATGTTGATAAACTTGCTGGGGCTGAAAGAGTTAAGTATTCAACTTTTAATGTTCTGAGAGTGCAATAAAAAGAATATTTTGATGTACTTTCACTGTGAAAAATAGTTGAGAAGTGATTGGAAGTGATACATGTTTTTTTAAATATACTGCATCAGCTTACTGGTAATTCTGTCAATTTAATTTTTCAACACAAACAACAAGAGGGCTAATATTTGATAAATAATATGCAAAACTAAATCACAATCATGATACTATTACAAATAAGCATCTATGCATTGTACTTGCACTAACAATACAAAAACTAATATTATTTTATCATCAGTGAAGAAAAATTGTGAAATTGAAGAGAAAAATATTTTACTATCAGCTGTACATGATTCTGTAGGAATAATAAATGCTTATATATAATGTACACAATAAATGTCAAAAACTACATGTAAAGACCAGTCAGATCTTCCTTTTTTTTATCTTTGCCGTTTTTACATTTAATTATCTTTTGGTTGAACCCACTCACCCCACCCCCCACTAATTATATGACACTTAGATGTGGGTAGTGGACAATAATTATTTTAATACTTCAAAAGTATTAAAAATTTATAAATAATCCATTATTGAAAATTAGATCTCATATTACTGAATTATATTATTTTATGCTATCAACATAGCATATTGTATTTCCTGCACAATCAATATGAAAAGTAGCCTGTGCCGCAGACGCGTGATACCTCTGAAAAACTGAAAAAGTGCAAGGGCGGGCTGCAACACAGGCTAATGAAAAGGAGATAAAAATTTACACACACACAATAGATTTTAACACTAGCAATATCTTGTCTCACCATCAGTATCGGATTGGTCAGCTGTATATGATTTGCCGACATAGTCATGAACAGAGTGAGAAGGGAGAGGGTGTCCATGTTGTGAAGAATGAAGAGTGTGAGGATGAAAAATATGGCAAGGGACATTTCACAGAAAAGAGGGTTTACTTATCCAGGTAACTAGTAAATATAGAAATGACTAGTAAAAAATTAAAGACACTAGTGCAAAAGCAACATAGGTGACTTTGGATCAATTTTTCAATTCTCCAAAGGTTTTTCAGTTTTAGCTTTCATAATGTTTGGGAGAATTCAAGTTTTAATCTGAAATCACTTACATCATTCTTTTTTGCACCAGACTCGTCAATTATTATAAACCATCACATCAAAAGACGAACATTTTTAGGAAAGAAGGATGTTCCTTGTTTCCACAAGTCATAACTTACGGTAGTGACTGAAGCCAGAATTTTCTGATTTATGCCAGAGTGATGACATGAAAGTTTAAAAACTAAGTGAGTTGCAGGAATCTAGTGATGGTATAATCATATAATTATACTGAAGAGTTCAGTGCAAGAACAGTCTCGTTTATGTTTGCTTCTGTCATCTAACATGTTTTATCAGAGTCCTTAACCATCAGAATTTATTTTTAGTTGTTATTCAGTAACTGTGCTCACTTAGTGGGTGGCTCCTCCTAAAATGTTCTGAGGTTGGTCTGGGATTTAATGGAGC
>JANRMR010176185.1:0-12172 GCA_025434825.1 Bergia sp. 'catenularis' | reverse complement strand
CAGTCTTGTTTTTGCAGTTTATCATTGCATGAGATCTTTTTTCATTGAAATACCTAAAATGATTTTGACTGCATTTAGTATGTATCATTAATAACCACAGAGAATTTTGGCCATTTTTATTTCATTGGATGTATTGGACTTTCCCTTTTATTGGTAGAACGTGTATTTCCAGAAAATATCAATACTCACCCATGGAGGGAATTGGAAATTCTGGAGGGGAGGGGGTCAGAGAAGGAACAAAATTACAGTGTTTGTATGACAGAAAATTGGAAGTTCCTGGGTTTAGGGGTCCTTTTAAAAATTCCCTCAGTGGTGGAGGTATGGATATTTTCTGAAACTACACAAAGATTTATAATTTGTGCTTTTACTGTTAATACATTTCTTAGTTTTACTGGGATATTGTAAAAATATTACACGCCCCACCCCTTTAATGTGCATGATTTTTGCTTACCCCACCCCTTTTTTCATGCATAAAAACAGTGACCCACCCCCCTTATTTTTCCAGCCCATCCCCAGGAGTCAATTACTGCCAGTAAGCTTAAGGTTCAATGAAGGCTCTGCCTAATTTTGTACAATTAGCAAACTAAAGTTTTAAAACCATCGGTGATTTTTTAAGGCCGGTACACCGGTAAATTGTACAGACTTTCGCCCTGTGGCTGTACCACCTTTCCCCGCCAGTGACATGTGTCTATTTTGACTCGAGTTGCAAGATTTTCGATAATAATTTGTGTAACAGTGGTTTTCTCTATTGTAAATTACAATGACTACAATGTTTCAAGAAACAAGTTTTAAAATTGACTCATAATTAGTTATGAAACAGCTCAAAAAACAAAATGATTTGCGGACGTCACACCCACGAGTGTTGTTAACACCTGACAAAAAGGTGTGTTTACATTCTCCAGCTGTAGTGCTATTGTTATCTTTTAAACTAAACAGATTTTTCCATTTGATTAGCAAACTTTTACTGCGAAATGGTTTAAACGCAATCGAATTTAAGCAAAGATATTTCAAACTTGACACATGCGTGTTTAGGGTCACAATAACATTGTAATATTGCAACACAAATTTGAAAAAAGAGTTACAGACAGTTTTGAATTTGCTAGTTCACATTAATTATTCACGTTGACTTTTTTACTTCAGTTCGGTTTTTAATGTAATATTCAATTGATTACATTATAACCTCAGTTCTCAAAAGCTTACAGGAGGGTCATGCTTTTGGTTTTAGCTAACGCGTACGTGTACTGTATGGTGTGGCAAAGCCTTGAGGGCATAATTTGAACACACTGTTGCCGGTTAACCTTTTCCAATAGGGAAACCTCCACATAACTGACGACACATCGTTCGCTTTTCTTCTCTTACATGATCACATTTGATAAAAGAAAAGGCCAGCACTGCACTATGCTATAGCACTGTATTTTTATCAGATGATCATGGCTATATTTCATAATCTTCTCCACTTTTGAAACACGCATCTCACCTGTGGTTTCACGGTCCATAATACTTTCGTTTCTATTGGCTTAATCCTTTGTTATACGTAATTTTAAAAATATACAGCCGATTATAGCTGATAAGGGCTGATCACTTAATGGATAAAATGTACAGTTGTGGTTCTAAAGAAAAAGTTTTCTAAACTTATAGTGCAAAGAGAAATTTGGGTTGGAAACTAGCATATAAAAGTGATATCCCCCAAAAAATATAAAACTTCACATGTCCCTCCAAGGTTCTCCTAACTTCAAATGCTGGGACTTACATGCATGTCGATATAAAGATGTAGGTACCTATGTTTCCAGCTGCTGGGACCCAGCACCTGTACCTATTTTCCCCGATCTTAAGAAAAACACTGACTATGATAAACTAAATTGCACTCGATTTGCGAAGAATGCCATTAATTCATCATTTGCTTATGGGGCTGCTCATTTTTTTAGTTTTCGTGGAGAGTTTTAAATTTTAGCAAAATGTGTTCTTAGTAGCAATTACTTTAATAGTAGTAAACACATATTTGAATTTAAATTTGACAACCTCGTTCCCATGGCCAGGGCTTTTCCCTTTCCCGCCCCTCCATATTGCTAGGGAAAAGCCCTGAAAACAAGGTTGCAAATTTACTACCCCTGTTCGTCTTTCTAAAATAATGGGTTCAATTTATATTAAATGATGGTCATTGGCTAAAGCCCGCCGCACACCTTTGCGACAACATGCAATTTTTGACGCATGCAATAAAAATCGCATGGATCAAACCTGTTTGATATTTTTCGCACGTAACCGCAGGTAATTGTTTCATCTCGCAAAGAAGTGTGGCGAACACGCGTCAACGTGCGACTGAAATTCGCGAAACTACCAATGAAAGACGACTCAGCAATCACGTGTCAATGAGTTCGGAATCAAGATGGCGACAGTAAGTCACAGCGTGCAAATTACAGCCACCATTTCACTCTTAAGTGAGTGAATCGACTGAAATCGCTAGTTGTCGCTTGTGTGTGCGGCTCCCAGCAACGAAAACGAAAAAACTGCAATTTTGATTGCATGCAGCAAAAATCGCATGTTGTCGCAAAGGTGTGCGGCGGGAGTCGTTGCGAATTCAGTGCGAGTGAGTGAGAGCTTGGCGAGGTTGAGCCAAACCGGTCCTTTGGGGTGGTGTAAACATTAGTTCACTGCTGCCACGAGCATTTGGAATTATCACAAAAGCTACAAAAGACGACGTGAATGTCATATATTCGATTATTAATCGCACACTAGCTTAATATTATACTAATCACGTAATAGCTATCCCATGATTTAATAACCTAGATTGTACATGATATTTAGAACTTGCATCAGAGACTATGATTAAAACGAATCTTATACGAGCCCAACTCGTGTTTACAACAGTGAGAGCACCTGAACTCTCAGAAAGTATCATAAAGTATTGTTTTACTTTTCTTTCATTCTCAAAGACAAATTCAAAAGGCTAACATGATCTAAAAATCACTTAATGGTCTCGCTCCTGATTATATTTACAGTAGGCTCCAAATTTGTAGGCCGTTTATAGCACAATCACTGCTTACTCGCTCAGAGTAATCGAAGGCAAATTATTACTGACGCGTGTTTTGTTTTTGTAAGTTAAAAAGGGGTCTAAATCTTAACCCGCGTTAGTCTTTTGTTTAAAGTTGTTATAAACAATAGACACTGGCTAAGATTTAGACATAGTTTAAATATAATCGATCCTGCATGTTTAAAGAAGTCTAATGCCCGCATTTGCAAGCTATCGTTGAGACCGAACAAAGACACTGAACAGAACTAATAATTTGCAAAATTAATCAGCTCGATCAGTGTGCGTAGTCTGTATAGCTGGGAATGTCCATATATGGTTCGTTATACATGTAATAGGTTCAAAATGTATTTTGTGTGCAGTGAATTTGTAAAAATAAAATGTGTTTGATATACGGTGTTCTTTGAGCGTAGCGCACTTGTGAAATAAGATGCGAAATTTAAATAACAAGAAGCGATAAAAGAATACTGATATTGATATTGATATTGACACACAGCGCAACATTGCACGAAATTTTGCACGCAATTGTCCACACAATAATGACGTTATGATTAAGGGGGCGTTCCAAATATTGACTTAACAATTAAAAACTATTGAAATTTTGCTTTGAAAAAAACGTCGTACGTAATCTGTAGCAACCAGGAGTTTCGGATTGCAATGGCTCCACTTCTGCCCCTCTCCCTCCCTCCCTCTCTCTCTCTCTCTCTCTCTCTCTCTCTCTCTTTCTTTGTGGTTATACTTGTGTTTTATGCTTTAGCAATACCTGCAACAAAATATGGCCTTGCTAATAAAGCAAGAATCAACTCAACTCTGTCTCTCTCTGCTCGTGCTCTGAAACTTTTACATGTCGTGTAGTAGTATTGCGAGGTGAATTTATTATTTCCCAGTGCTTACTGCTGAAAGTGTAAACAAAGCCCATCAGTTCTGTACAATTGCTGGAATATTTCTAATTATAGCAGCATATGTGAGGTGAATTTGTTATTTCCCAGTGCTTACTAAACTGTAACAAAGCCAATCATTTCTGTATAATTCCTTGAATATTGATAATTATTGCGCCATGTGTGCTGTATTAAACAGTTCAAAAGTAAGAAAATAATTTTCGTGACTTCACGCATTGCACAAACAGCGATAGACATCAGATGCCAGCTTCCTGTAGTCCTGATCAATCGATAGTTTTGTTCCTGATATTGTCGCTCGTTTAGGAGTCAAAGACAAAGCAGAGCTAACATACTAAAAAATATCTGAAAAAAGAACTTTCCCACTGGTAAAGTTCCGGGGGGTACTCCCGAAATTTCAGGGCGGGGATGTGCCGCTAAGTCCCCCCTGATCCTGTTCCTGACCAAGAAAAGCTGCAAAGTGATATACCCTAATCCAGATTCAAAGCAAGAAAAGCATGCCCTGTTCTTGACTCTAACATTTGGCATCCTGTTCTTGATCAAAACACCGTAATTTATATACCGTGACTTCTTGACCGAAAGGCTTGAAAACCATACCCTGAACAACGGCACATACCTGTACAGTCTAAATATCGGAGTACCCCCTCCCCCGGAGAGGGGGGGGGGGGTAAAGTTAAGATTTCACTGGGTATAATACGAGCATAACAGCCATGCACTTATCTCCTTATAAAACAAAAAGAATGTAGTGAATTAAGTCTGTGATATGACTGAGAAATGACTCTGCAGTTGTTTCGTTCAGTTATCGTATGTGAATTCACTGGTTACACGCAGGTTGAACAGTCATACCAGAAACAAAGCATTAAAATAAGCACAAAACATAAACTAAGTACGGGAAGCTGGCACTTGATGCTTATCGCTGTTTGTGCAACACGTGAGGTCAAGAGGATCATTTCTTCTTTGTTGTGAACTGTTTAATACGGTATAGATGCCGCTGTACCAATAAGCATGCAATTATACAGATATAATCAACTTTTGTCAAACTTTAGTAAGCAGAAGAAAAATAAAAATCTTCCGTAGCTGTAGATGTTTCTCTAAGTGATTATCAGAAAATTTAAGTTTAAACATTTTCCTGAATAGCTCGATCCTCTTTCAAAACTGGCCCACAGACCTGGATCAAAGCCTTAAAAAGAAAACCTGGTCTAAGTATTCTTTTAAACCACTATTACTAGGCTGCACTAATGGAGAGTGAAAGAGCACTGAAAATAATCTGAAGCATGGGATCAATCTCTTAGACCGAAAGAAATTTCACAAAACGTAAGATAGATCAATATATATATATATGTATGTATTTCTGTCCATAAAGTTTTTTTTTTGTTTTTGGCTTTTTGATTCGATTTTAGAATATTGCGTCTGAATGATGAATGTTAAAGGAGGAGCAAAGAGCAAATCAGACGCTTTTGATTTATTTAAATACTCAGTGAGTATCTATAAACTGACTGATGCTGACTTTCAAAAAACCTTCATTTTGAAATTCGCGAACGTTTTTGGCTATTTCGGGGCTTTTTTCTAAAGACCCTTTATTCTAGAAGTCTGCATTAGTTGTTCGTATTTAAATATGCAACTGTCTAACAGACCATGAAATTCTCTTCTTGAAGGTGGGATATTAGATTTTAACAGTTACCCAGTGATACTTCGATAAGTTTTCTTTTTAGTATATTTCGTCTCTATTTAAAAACATCTCGAATTGTTTCAAGAAACCAAATTTGTAGAGTTATGCAATGGGTAAATACAGAATGCATACAAAGAGCTCAGAGATTAAAATTACAAAAAGCTCTCGGATAATTCATCAAAGATACAGCGTTAAATAAACATAACATTTTTCTGTTTTTTCTTGGCCGTATGTCTGTTATGACGCCATATTTCTTCAACGGCCTTTGGTGTTTGAAGCTTCTTTTTGCCTTTAATAATTAATAATAATGGTTTAATGAAGCATTTCTACATGGTCACTCTGCATCTTCAATACTGAAAAAGTAAATAAAATAATAAGTGAAATTAGTTGTAAAACTATGTAAAACTATGTACAATGTAAAATATATGTATAATAGACTACGAATGAGCTAAAAGATTATGCCTTTTGGCAAACGGTCTGCATTTTCATTCATAACTGACTCACCAAAAACCAAAGGAAACTGATTTTTCAAATATTGGCCACTTGTCCAGCTAATCCCAAGGCGAATCGGCTACAATATATTTACTAGAACACTGGCACCGCGGTGACGATCAGATAAGACATTCTAGATAAATTAAAGTTTTAAAATCAGGAAGACATTAAGTGTCCTCACAAGAACTCCGCCTACTATCACAACAACACCTTTTCATCTTTCTCAAGTTACCTTTGGAGAAAATTGTATTTAATCAGCGTTGTGCGATCTCATAAGAGGAAAAGACACGCTATTAGAAAGTGCAGTCGCATTTGTGTTCTTGACGGGAAAAGGTGTTCGCGATTCATCTACAGAAAGAGGTAGGTTTGAGACAACACCCATAATACAGAAATAGTTGGCATTTGTTGTTTGCGGCAATGATAGATTACAATACTATCCGCTGTTTGCTGGTGAACTATTCAAGCTGAAACAAAGAAATATATACCTATTATATTGTCAGGTTTTCGATTTTTGTTGTAGTTTAAACTTTGCAATAGCTGCATGCGAAGGTTGCACGGGCGGAAAATAATTTCTGTTGAGAAGAAAACCGGTAAAGAAAAGACTAGAAAAAAATATATATTGGTGCGACCAAACCAGAAAGCAAGGAAAGAATACATTTGCGCGAGATAGGGTATCATGTGTTATAACTTTGGTTAACAGGTTTTGGCAATGACACCTCTGATCATGAAATTACCAAAATGTCAAAACACTTTTATTAGTTCAGTGCAAATATGTTATCAACCAGTAAAGTACTTATCGGTGGCTGATTAGTATATTGGAAATGATGTAGCTCGTACGACACTCGTTCGTTGCTCGTTTGCTTCCAGTATTTTATCCAGACGATAACCTAACCGTCAGGTGACACCTAGCATGACGACCAACATCATCAACAAGAATATTTTTCTATAATAATTTATTTCTGTTTGTGTTTAATGTCCATTCGGAGTGTTTAACTCGAGAGACAACGCCCCGATCTGAAGTCCTTGTTAAACAGAGGCACTGTATTAATCTTCATGAAAACCTAAAGATTAAAACGTTACGGAGATTTCAAACAAAGAGGTTTACCAGGGCTTTTTTACCAGGCTTTCACTGGAGTTTTTACCAGGCTTTCACGGGTTTTTTAACAGGCTTCTTTGTTAAAGGAAGGGTATACCTTGTTGTTCTTCCCTTTTCATATAGTTTGTCTTAGTCTCCAGGGCACAATTAAACGACACATAGCTGACAAGTTCTGCTCACATTACAATATTTGATTAGTAAAAAGACAACGCCCTGATCTGAAGTTCAGGTTAATCAGAATCACAGTATCAATTAATATCATGAAAATCTAAAGATTACAACTTGATGTAAACGAGATTGTTTCAAGCAAGAAGGAACCATTTTTTTACCGGACTTCTGTAGCAAAGGAAGCTTTACCTTTTTTCTTCCATTTTAATATTTTTTCTAAATTTCCACGGCGCAGTGGAAAGATCA
This sequence comes from Bergia sp. 'catenularis', assembly GCA_025434825.1. Taxonomy (NCBI): domain Eukaryota; kingdom Metazoa; phylum Cnidaria; class Anthozoa; order Zoantharia; family Parazoanthidae; genus Bergia; species Bergia sp. 'catenularis'. Next base: position 4,580 of record JANRMR010176185.1, on the reverse strand, counting down.
TGGCTGACAATTATAAGGTTCTGCTCACATTGCAATATTTGATATACAAAGACGACGCCCTTCTTTAAAGTGCATGCTGCTCCGAATTTTTCACTGATTCATCTTTATCATCACGAACATCTAAAGATTCAGGAAAGCTGACGTAACAGAGACTATACCATATAAAAAACAGCTTTAATTTTCTATTTTAAGGGTTTTTTTCAGTCGCCAAGGTACAACGAGAGTATAAGACTGAGACAATGTGTCAATTTAATCATAATTCATGCAAATTTGATGTGGAGACAACAATTATCTTGTCAAACCATGTCGCTATAATCATAAGAACTTGCATTTCTCGATGTGAACGACTTAATATTGATGTTTGATAATTAGTCAATGATTCCATTGATTTACTATAGCGTTAGTCTTTTTTGAGTCGAACGAAATTTTTTAAAGACTCAGATCGAATGTCTGGCATTCCTTGTGCGTTGCTTATATTTCGGTTTTGTCAAATCTCATCATTGGAAATGAAGTCAAGCTGGCTTCCAAAAATTTGCGTGTGCAATGACTTTTATAATACACCTTCCAACTCTTAATTAATTTTTCCTACTCGGAACTGTTTACCACCCCCCGCATAGGCTCGGACGACAACCCTGATTCTGCTTGACCATATTAAACGAAAAGTCGAAGCATTTTTGTGTAAACATCCGGATGGGCTTGCTGTGGTGTGTGGTGATTTCAACCCGCCCAGCACTGGCCTCACTGAGAGACAAGTGAAACGTACCACTGGACTTACCCAACTGGTCAAGATCCTGACAAGGGGTAATCTCTTTATTAAAACTTTTTTAAAGACGCGTATTTTTGTCAGGATCCGATGTCAAATAGCGGAGGTACAATTGTTTAAAATTGGACAATTTTCCATACATTTGCTGTAATTTTTTCCGCAACTGCCCCCTCCCCCACTAAGGTGACGACAGAAAACGTGAAAGGGTCTATTAAACATCAGTTAAAAGTTGTTTATGATAATCTTTGCTCTCACTAGTGTGCGATTTAACTCGATTTTGGATCACAATCTTTAACTACCGAAAGTTCTCAACTATGAGAAACTTAAGATGCTTGCAAAAGCTACACGAGTTGCAGTTTAAGAGCAGTAATAAGTGAAAAAAAGCTGACCACAGAAATAGCAAAACTAACAGCAAGTAAAAAAAATGTTTATTTATCTACATAAAGCTGCGAGAAAGTGTTTATCTACCAAGCTACGAACCTATCTCTGTATTTAATTACTGCCTTCACATGCCGATCAGTCAAACTTATTCAATATTTAATCTGTCGTTTTTCTTTACATTGCAGGAACGATGAGCACAACCAAAGTATTTGTATTTCTCGCTGGATTGGTGGCAGTTTTTGCTTTCGCTGTAAGTTGATTTTGATAGCATTTTTTGGTCTTTTTGCCTTACTACTCAATCTCAATCTTATTAACCTTTAATTACCTGCATATCCTAAAAATTGACCGCTTAAAAAGATTGACTTCTCAAAATGATGTTTTTTCAGAATCATACAGGATTTTAATTTTTTTTTTACATGTTTAAAACCCATTTATTATATGGCTGACTAATTTTGCGCGCTGTGATTGGTTAATTCGAGGTCCATAACTTACGTACGGACCTGGTTATCGTTTTTTTCCTCATGGCCCTCGCGCTTCGCGCTTGGGCCATAAGAATGGAAAAAAAACTCGGGTCCGTAACTTACGATACGGACCTCGCACTCGGTTAATAAGAGGTATATATTGCCCGCTCATATTGTTTGTTTTGGATATTGTTATTATGCTTTGAAAGCAAACAAGAAAAAGCTGAATGCTCCTCCTAATTCCGTTTCAGAGCGGCTGTCAGAATTCGTGCTGTAGCGGAAGTCGACAGAACTGGAAACAGTGTTCGTGGAAGAACATCAATAACGGAGCTAACAATGCAGTTATCAGAGTGAGAATACTTATTTAGTTATAACTTGTTATATCTGAGCTATTAGACTTGTCTTTTTCGAATGGAATTAACTTTTTCCCCCTTAATTTGCATTTCATTTATCAATATAACCATCATTATTTTATTCGAACTTATGCAAATTAAATGTAATTGTTTTTAATTGGCATGAAATAGCATAAGTTAAATAAGGTCTTGTTTTCCAATCTATACATAAATGTACTTTTGGAAGATCACAAACATTTAAAACTGGTTAACGTAAGTAAGTTTTAGTCACTTTCTCTGTTTCACATTCCTCATAATTGACAGTCTTCAAGAAAACTAGAGTAAATTGGTTTCAACACTGCAAAATGAAATTCATAACTGTTTCAAATCAAGTATATGTGGTTCATCCATCAGCTTTAGTCAATGAACTAAAAAAAAGTTTTGCAAAGAATAATTTCGAATTATCTTTCGTCTGGGCAAATGATTAGGTTTAGCTCCAATTTTAGATTTCGTTTATAGTTTGTTTGCATGATGGTTTAACAGGATATAGTTTTCTAGTTGCGATTCTAACTCAACTGTTCGTTTATCACAAACGCAGAATTGTCCATTTTACAAGAAAAGTGCCTCCACATATCTCCGCGTGGTGTGGTCTGGCAACATGCGTCAAAATCTGGCTGACAAATGCAGCCGCTGGTACTTCACTTTCAACGGCCAAGAGTGCGCAGGGCCTCAACCCATCGATGCAGTTGTGTACCAGAGCATAGCAAACAACATCCTGCGTGCGGGGCAGTTCGAGGGGTATTGCGGCAAGCTTGGTGCGGGGCTTATCAACGTCGAGCTGAGGACGGGGTTATGTCAGTCTCACAACACTGGATCACCCTACACCGGCTGGCAGTCCTACAGCAGAATCATTGTGGAGGAAGTCGACCCACCTCAGGCTTGAAAACTTGGCTTTTCGGTTCAAAAGACGCTATTTTGAAGCAAAATAGCTACAAACATCTCTTTTAACATGTAGTTTTCTTTTATATCGGTTAACCTTGATAATAACCAACGGAAGAAGAATTGTAGAGCTGTAAACAGGAATAATGTTGACAAATATGTAAAACAAAGTAGTAATAAAGTTAATAAAGCAAATAAGTTATTCGTTTTATTCCTATGTAGCCTTTCATTCTGAGAAGGTAGCTTTGGGTAACAAACAAGCAACTAAGACACGCGTTTTTGTTTTGTGTACTTATGGATGAACAAGTGACCCCAGACCAAAAGTGAAAACTAGAAACACTTTTTACCTGCACGAATAGTACGACCAAACAACATTGTAATATTTTTGTACAAGAACGTAAGAAGCATTTTAAAATTACAATATTCGACAGAAATTCTCCATTAACAAAACAATGGAGATCTTCACCTTTGTTAAGGTAATGGCGCTCCCTCGGCTGTGGAAAGCCCTGGTGTTTACAGAAATATAATGCCAACACAAAAATACAAATTTACAAACTGTCCAAATCAAGACGGCCGGGAGTTGCCAAAGGCTAAAAAGTAGTCCAAAATGACTAAGCACTCCAGGAAATAGAAGTGAAAGGATATAAAGCGCCTTGTCATTGCTCCCATTCTCATCGTGGGTCAGCAAGAGCGTGGTCATGCCAGAAAAATGACGTGGGTGGTGTGCTGGGGGACGGGTGCAAAATGGCGGATAAAAGTGAGCGAAGATAAAAGACAACGGGATGAAACATACTTGAGTGCTTCCGTCATGCGTTTCTATTCTCCTGATATGTCACGTTAATGTGAATTTGTCACGCATCATACACTGCAGATAACACTTGTTAATGGAAACGATCACAAAATTTTAACTATAAATATAGTGCGGCTAAACACTAGTCGCGTGCAATCGCTCTGACCAGTTCAATGTGCACTTAACTATTGATACACTACATGATTACTGACAACGGCAAGATCATGATACTAGTTTTTAAAAAAAGGCCAAACGAACAGGCGTTTAAAAGTAACTGAAGTTCTTCTCTAGTAACCGTATGTGCGACGTCAATTCTTTGTTTGCATGTGACGTCACGTCCCCTTGGCTCGGCACGGAGTCACGCAAGTGGAGGGCAAACAGCCAGCCATACAACCAGAGAAAAGAAAGCGACAATTAAGCTGTCAAGTCGTGAACGAAAATGTCGCTTTCTTGTGCTGTTCTTGGCTGTTCTGGAGTATGCGTGTTTACTCAACGGCGTCGTATGGAAATGTTTCCCTTTGATCTGAAAAACGGAAGCTAGTGAGCTCGCCTATCAAAAACTCAGGTAAACGCAATCCAAGAACGTTCTGGAATGTGTTTTGCTGTGATATCTTTCGTGCTCAATCCTAGTAGGTATCTATAGAACAAAATCCGATTGATCCACATTAAAATTTGACGGATTTCCTTTAACGTTCATTTTCTATCTCTTCTTCCCAGAAAGACGATTTTCGTGCCGGTTCAAAATGGAAAACTAGTGTGGTTAACCCAAACCTTAGCAAAAACAGAGAGTTTTGGAAAAGTTGCTCAAAAGTTGCCAGCCATGAGACTCACTAGGGATCATATACAAGCTTCAAATGGCAACAGATACATAGATTTGTCCCACTATTACTTGACCACCACACAACTTTATCGCT
>JANRMR010175852.1:0-12183 GCA_025434825.1 Bergia sp. 'catenularis' | reverse complement strand
TCTCTCGTGTGTCTACATCTGGTGTGTTGACCATACTGTCAGTGTTATTACAGTGTTTCAGTTTTGACTTCAAACTGTCATCTCTCGTGCGTCTACATCTGGTGGGTTGACCATACTGTCATTGTTATTACAGTGTTTCAATTTTGACTTCAAACTGTCATCTCTCTTGCGTCTACATTTGGTGGGTTGACCATACTGTCATTGTTATTACAGTGTTTCAATTTTGACTTCAAACTGTCATCTCTCGTGGGTAAACATCTGGTGGGTTGACCATACTGTCATTTTGATAACAATGTTTCAAACTTTACTTCTGACTTTATTTTTGCTGTCAAAGAAAACTTTATCAATGCCTTAGTCCGTTCTGGCAGTAAAAAGCGGTATATTTGGCTGCAGATATTATTTAATAACTCTTCATTCATCTGGCAATACTTGACTGTTCTTGTTTTCATAAATCAGATGCATTTATTTAATTCAATAATTGTGAATAGAATATGGTTTGAAAGTTCTAATTTCTTTTTCAGGAGGGTCATTTTCACAGCCCCTCTTTGAAGAATCATCTTCAATGATTTCAACGGACCTCGAGATGGAGAGCGGCTCCTCCACGCTGCTGGCACCACTGTCCCCAGACCTGGACTGCACAGTATGGGACGCAACTGCAACAACAACCCCCACAACGCCTTCTAAAAAACTAATCAAACGTGCGGGCCTCTACACCTGGATTTCCTTCCAGAGCCTCCCACAGAAGATGGTCCTAAAGCCCTGCTTACTGGATTTCCTTGGTCAGGCCTTGGAACCTATCGTCCCAGCCGAGGAGGAATTCGTAGATGCTGGAGAGTCTGTGACTTCAGATGCTGACAGTGTGAGCGGGGGCGACCCCGAGGCGACGGGGTCGATGGTGTCTTCCTCAATGTCCGAGAACTCCTCATTCCCCGTTGATATTGTGGTGGTTATCAGGGTTCAACCTTCTGAGATCAGGTTCAGCTGCCTGCCCGTGTCACGTGTCGAATGCATGCTGAATTTACCGGATTTAGATGTGGTGTTCTCCTCCAACTCTAGTCCTAACAAGTATCTGCAGCAGGCTTCCAACAGGCCGCCCAGCCGGGATCAGGCAAGTGAAACTGGCTTTCAAATAAATCAGTTCACATTTTAGTGAAACGGTGCGAGGTTGTAAACTATTTGTGTGTTTGTTTTCAATACAGATGTTCAGCACTGTGCATTACACTTTTATTACTCTCGGTGTGTTTGATATAGTCAACATAAAAGGCGTAGCTGTTGAAGAGTTGCTTTTTACAGCTTGAACAACTCTTTCTTGTCACAGTTTCAAACGGATTTGATTACAGCTTTTATTACGACTTTCTAATTTCGAGAAATAATTAGCGCCAAATGATCGCATGAAGATCATTGTGTGTTTTGATAAGTGATCATTCCTTATCACAAAATATTCTATAGCAGGACGAAAGTTGATACCCGTAGTTTCTTATCCCAACCTTTTCCTTTATATCTCACAGTCACGATTACGAATAGATCAGTTGGACTCATCCGCCACCAGCTCCTTCACCTTCGACAGTGGCGGCATCAGCTTCACTGTGTGCCTCTCCCGCCTTTCTTTCTGTATCTTTCACCCGTACGGTAAGGAACACGATGGGGTGGGCAGGACACCCAGTACAGATGAGGACGCCACAGAGGAGGGCGGTACCCAGATGAGGTACGTTCCAACGCAAGCTAAGTCGGGCAAGAAGGACTCCCTCAGTCTGAATGTGGAGTTTATCAAGTTCAACCTCTCTCGAAGAAGACTTGGGAAAGCTGTGGACGTCCCCGATGACAAGAGCACAAAGAGCGGATCTTCGGATTTTCTTGGAGGATCCAGCATAGTCAAGGTTTCTGGTAAGTCTATCACTACAATTTAGATTTTAGTTTTAGAAGTCTTTATCTTTTCGAAGAAAAACTTAAAGCAAAATGGCATTTTTATTTTTGTTAGGAGGTAGGTGTTTTTGTGAAAGGCAGAAACTTCTTGGCCAAACCCTGGAAGTGAAATGCTTGTTTGTTTGTTTGTTTGTTTGTTTGTTTGTTTTGGCTTGCTTACTTCCAGGTCGTGCTTGCTTTAGTTATTTAACGTGTTTTGTTGGAGTCCTTGACTATTAGAATTTGTTATTACTAATTATGAAGGAACTGTGCTCACTTAATGGATGGCTCCGCTTAAATAGTTCAAGAATTGCTCTGGGATTCAGTGAGTCCGAAACCAATTGCAAAACTGCACACATTTTAAGAATATATCCTACTGATAATCAGTTGTTGTTTTAATATTTCATTTCGAGAAACGATTACTTATCTTCTGTACAATTAAATTTGCAATCATAAATAAAAAAATTATTTTGGTGAGCGTAACACTATGAAGTATAACACCTCCAGGAAACAAATGACTTTAACTTAGTTGAGTCAAAGTTTGTTAGAGCATTTTTAGTCTTACTTTCAGAAAGTGAAAATTCAGCGGAGTTTACCTTCATCGTGGACTAATTATTTCTTCAACTTCCTTTAGACACAGCGACAGCTAGAATTTGTGTCAAAACTAAACTGTCATTATCTGCAGGCATCTGTGACATCGGCTCTGCCAACTTTTACTATGACATGAGGCGCCTAAATGAGATCTTAGACTTCCCGAAGGCGTGGTACAAACGGAGCCTGTTCAGCCGATTGTTTTTAGGAAAAGAGGGTGTGTACGCCACCAGGACAGCGACAACAGCCAGTACTGACGTCACAGATGCTCCTCCTACCATTAGAACTGAGGAGCCCAAGCGAATGTAAGTGCTCTTTGAAGACCAGGATCACCACCCATAATGCAATGCGTTTGTTTATTTTGACTAGAAATTACCATTTTATTTAACTTCCTTAAGAAATACATGGCAAACTGAAAATTACCTTTCAACGTTCGTTTTCACTTTAGTCACTAATAAAAAAATAAATCGCAATGCATGCATTACGGTTGGTGGTCGCGGATCATTAAATTCAAACAAGTTAAACGCAATACATTATGGCTGATGATCGTAGACCTTCAAATATACATTAACTAACGAATTAGTTTTAATTAGTTAACAAATTTCAATTTGATTATAGCTGAACTGTCTGACGAAGACATACACTTGGCAAGGCTATTTATTGAAGCCCAACTATTCACAAAGTTTTACAAGAATTGACATCTACAAGTTCGAGTTCTAATTTATTTTCTCACTGGAAACTCCCAGAATAGTCTTAGATTGACTCCTGGAGAACTCCTGGAAACTAGAAATAATATCCCATAACTTTTTTGTCTATTAGAATCATTAACTTCCTGTTGATTGTGGCTGAGCAAAATCAGTTTGTATTTGTATTTGGTATGATTTCAAAATAGTCCTAGAAAATCCCGAAAATATTCCTGAAAAATCCTCGATTTTCAAAGTTGAGAAGGTGTACGGCCACGGGTTGTTGCTGGCCAAACTGATTTATCTAATTGGAACTGACAACTGTTTTTATTGAAAACTTGGATTGTTGTGAATAAGTGTGTTCTTTTGCAGGAAACCCCTGGTGGAGAATCCTAGCATCGAGAGAGTGCGTCCTGTACTTGGTCGCTCAATGTCCGAAGATGATCCGAAACCCTTGATTCCCCTCAAATCTCCTCAGTCTAAGAAAAGTAAGACAGCATTTTGTTTCATACATACAGGATTCGTGTATGTAGTCTGGAAAAACTCAGAAAATTCAAAGCCCCTTTTTCTTGACTTAGAAAAAGTCTGGAAAATAACTTTAAGGTGGGGGAAAGGTCTGATTTTCTGTGTTCAACTCGTATCAACTTGTGAAGTACATGCCTGTTAAAAAAAGCTACTTGTGTCGTGAAAAACTCACGTGACCGAATAACTACACAATATAGATACGAAAATACTAGGGCTGGGACGAAGGCCAAAAAAAAAACGTTCGAAGCTTCGTTGGGGTTTTCGAACGAACCTTCGAACCTTCGTTCAGAAGTACTTAACAAAACACTCTCGATCTCAGGCTCCAACACATGAGAAAACGATTACTATATGCACGATCACCCAACGTATTCACCCTACACTAAGCAGCGCAGTCTGAGACACAGAAGAGACATTTCAAATTCAAAGAATGTTATTCTGTATTAGTCAAGGAAAATGAACCCAATCTGATAACTTAAAACTGCCAGGTTTAAAGTCAAGTTTCTTAGAAATTAGGTCATTTTTGTCGAAATATGCCGTTGTTTTGTATAAATTTAAAACTACTGACCCAAAAATCGAAGGTTCGAAGGTTCGTCCCAGCCCTAGAAAATACAGATCAAGATCAAACTGATCAAGTTCACTTAATCTGAAAGGTGCTCGATGCACTGGTTGCAAAGCAGAATATATATATATATATATATTGTAAAAACCAGTAGCATAAAATCACATAAAATCGTCCAGTTACTAGGAGTTAAAAAGTACGCTTTTGCGATCATCAGATTGACCTTTAAAATTCACGTCTGAATAAATTTTTTGACGTTATAAAATAAGATAGATAAGATAAGATAATAAATCTATAAATAATTGAACAAATACATATATAGTAAAAACTAAATGGATGGGTAGATAGCGCGCTGCCAACTGTATCTTGTGAAAGTTAATTTCTCGTTTTAACTGTGCTTGAAATGGGAAAAGTGAGAAAATAGTCAGAACCCACATGTGTGATCTTTCTAGATGGTTTCTTTTGGTCATTTAAGGGTAAGACAAGTTCAGCTTATGAGACTCAACACAGCCTTCTATCTGCAATTGCTGCATATAGTATTTTTTTGCTGAGCTAAAGCACAGGGAGCCCAACTCTATAGAAAAATTGTTGAAAATTGTTGAAAATATGGCCCAAAACGGATAAAAATTTGTGAGGGACTTTTGTTGGCCCCGAGTCTAAATTCGCTTGGCTTTCTTTTGCATCTATCATCTCGCGTTTATATGCGTACTGAACCATTTTTTTTTTAACAATATTCATAAGTGTTGTTATAGAGTTAGGCTCCCTGTGAATAAAGTGGTGTTACAGTATTTGAAACGGGGTCTTTGCTCTTTTCCTGACAGCACACAAGAAGGTTCCCTCAACGGGCAGTAGTTTGTTTGGCTTGATTCCTACCTCTCCGAGTTTGTTCCGTTCTGTGACCATGTCTGGAACACGATATGGCCTGTTAACACCTGGGGGGCCTGTGCTTTCACCTCCCACTCCAAGGAGACAAACATTCTCAGGTAAGAGTTTCTAAGTATTGGAAACCTAACAGTTTAAACCCTAATTCCTGGGGGACCTGTGCATTCACAGACAGTTACTTTAGTTTTAATTTTCGACTTGCATCTGTGTAGATATTCATTTTCATTAGAGTCCTGCTAACTTGCACTTGTAACACACGAGAATCCTGCCCATTCACAGGCTTCTCTCTCCAAGGAGATGGTTATGGTTTCTATACCATACTATACTATACTATACTAGTACTAGTACTAGTACTAATACTAATACTAATACTAATACTAATACTAATACTAATACTATACTATACTATACTATGATGCTATACTATACTATTTAGTGAATAACCCCCCTCTACGCTTTTTGTATCGAGCTATGCAGGTCCGAGGCTGAAAAAGTGTCGGAAAAGTGAACATTTGCCCGAGGCAGAGCCGAGGGCGAATGTGAAACTTTAAGGACACTTTTTCAGACGAGTGTAGTAGCATCCAAATAAAAATACGGTGTGTTTTCCGTTGCAAGGTGACAAGACTCCTAAAACCGAGGAACATGAGAGCCACGCCCTTGGTTACAGCTCCTCAGACGATGTGGACGGTCCAATGAGTCACTCATCCTCCTCCAGCTCGGGAAGCTCCAAGTCCAAGTGGGAGACGTTGATTGTGGTGGCGCTCAACCTGTCGCGCCTGGACGTGTCCACAAACATGAGCAGCGTTATGGGACAGACCTTGTTAGTGTCTCGTTATTACATTGAGTTTAGATGTTTCGTTATTACGTTAAATTTAGGTGTCTCATAATTACGTTGAGTTTAGATGTCTTTTTTATCTTTTTCAGCCATGTACTTTCTCAGTACTCGCGCTTTTCAGAACTTTCAAACATGCTGAAATGCTAAATAGAACTCTGGTTCCTCTCTACATTTTCTTCATTTATTTTATTGTTCTGTTTAGGGTCAATGCTACATTTTCTACTTGAGCTGTTCGTCTTGAGTTAATTCAGTTACTGATATCCACGAGATCTACGTAGCACTATGATTCTATTTTTTGAACACAATCTTAGCTCTTCTCATTCAGACCCTAACTCAATCTTTCGTTCTTTGTTACCTTCCATAGTTATTCATTTATTCATTTTAGCTAAACCTTTCCTGGTGTACCAAGTTCAAGATGTTAAAAATAGTTAAGTTCCGAGTTACTTAAAACCTACTGCACTGATTTTGCATGTTTAATGTGGATACATGTAGTTGCAATTTGTTTGTCTTGTAAGTTCCAAACTACAGTGAAATCAAACTGGCGCTTTACTTTTGCTTTAGATGTCATGACTCGCATCATTAATTATCCATTTGGACTATTTACACAGCACTTTTCAGGAAGACTTCCCACTTGTGCTGTTTTTAGTTCACTATCGTTTGGTTATATCTATTTTAGCAAACAAGGTACCAATTCACTCTTGTGTGTCTGCGTTCCACCACTGCTTTCCTCTTTTTGATTAGTCTTGTCTTCATAATGTGTTAGTTGACCGTTCTGTAGCTACCTGTATGTACCATTGTTTGCCGATGTACGTCTTCAATCTCTTCAGCTGGAGCACAAGTGACCTGCGAGCCACAGGCCGACTAACGCTGACCAACACCGGCCGACGTAACCTGAAAGCTAAACTGACAGTCCGCCAAGCAAAATGTGGGTCAAGGAGCGGTATAGTGGGCGGCCATATTGAGGTGTATGAACTGCTCACAAGAGGTTAGTCACTAAACGAAGTATCCACCAATACATTGAAATGTGTTTCGCTTAAATGACTTTCTTTGCTTTACTTGAATGATTTTCCACGTTTCACTTGAGTAGCTTTCCATGAAGAGGTTAGTCACTAAACGAAGGATCCACCAATACACTGAAATGTGTTTCGCTTAAATGACTTTCTTTGCTTTACGTGAATTATTTTCCACATTTCACTTGAGTAGTTTTCCATGAAGAGGTTAGTCACTAATCGGTGTCTTCCATCAATACCATGAAATATGTTTGGCTTGAGTAATTTCCTTTGTTTAGCTTTAGTAATTTTCTGTGTTTCGCTTGAGTGATTTTGTATTTTGAGGTGTCCGAACTACTTTATTAAACGGAGTCTTCCACCAATACCATAAAATATGTTTGGCTTGAGTAATTTTCTTTGTTTCGCTTGAGTGATTTTCTATTTTGAAATGTACGAACTACTTCATCAGACGGATTCTTACAGCATTACCATAAAATATGTTTGGCTTGAATGATTTTTTTGTTTCGCTTCAGTGATTTTCTGTGTTTTGCTTGCGTGATTTTCTATTTTAAGGTGTACGAACTACTTCACTAGACGGACTCTTTCACCAATACATTAGAGACCATAAGATACTCGTCTATCGGTATACGGGTGCGGGTAGGCTACCCGTACCCGTATCCGTAAGCGCACGTTGCTGTAAGTTCATAAACACTTACCCGTTCCAGCCTTGCTCCTACCCGTTTTAGCTCACGTGTAGACTGCTGTTTACCCCGGGAAAACGGGGTAGTGCTACCGGGTAAAATCGATGACGTCATCAAAACATGGCGCTACCCCTTACCCGTATACCGATTCCGGGTTATCTTAAGGTCCCTAATGAAATAAGTTTCGTTTGAGTAATTTTCTGTTTCGTTTGAGTAGTATTCCCTATTGAGGTGCTTAATACCAATAAAAACACAGTTACACGTGGCAGCCCTCAAACCTGCCTCTAAATACGTTTGTCTTTCATTCAACCAGTGAATGCAAACAAAGAAAACAATCTTACGTGACAGTCCTCAATGTTTGCGTTTCATTCAAACAGTGAGGGCCAATGAAGAACGCGGCTACACACCTGAACACCTGGTGAATGTGCGCCTAAAGAATGCCGAAGCACGCATAGACTACATGGGAACCTGTATATGGATGGGGAATCTGTCTGCCTTCCGTACCGACCTGCGGGACGAGTGGATACTACATCAGACTAGCAGCCCCTCCACTGGTTTGTCCCCCTATTTTTGGATATTTAAGTCTTAAAAAAGGCTGCGAGTGTTGATAAACTGTGATGGATGTTTAAACGGTCCATACTTAGCGTGTGCAAATCGAGTTATGAATGCATTCAAAAGTAGGGAGAGCACGAGAGAAGCGTTTGAGTGGGACAACGTGAAACAGACTACTTTAGTAGCTTCTTGTGTTAACTTCCAAGTGTATCCATAACTTGTTAGACGTTCATTTCATTAACAAAGTTCGGTACCCCCTCTTCCATTTTCTGAGCGTCACCTTCAGTAATCACTTCATTGCTTGTCTCACACTGTTGTGCCCAACTTCAGTCTAGTTTTTTTTCTCATATAAAATTAACTCTTTTTCTTCGTTGCGTCTCGCCTTAACCCGTTATGCCCCACTTCGTTTTGCCCCTCCTATCGTATATCTATGTCAGTTTAGTGTAACATATTCGTTGCTTAACTGAGTGTTTCCAGATGATCGGCTCTTGCATGCTAGGAACGCCTGACTGAATTGATAATATCGCACCATCCCAGAAAACTGTGCGCGCACAAAATGGTCTCAGAATGGCCGCCATTTTAAATTTCAGTCGTTGGTTTTAAAACAGTTCCAAGTACTATCAAAACTCATTATGTTTGAATACATTACTCAGCTAAAGTTGTAGATGGGCTAAAAAGCAACTCTTTGCTGATTGTAATTACCAGGACTTGACTGTTTAATATTTCATTTTACGAAATTTGTTTCTTCAGCAAAACGAGAAAAAAACAGTGATCGCTACTAATCTCGCAGCGTGTTCTGGGATGGTGCCTTTTGGGCAGACCTAAAAGCTCGCGCTGATTGGCTAACTCTAAGCACGTGATAAATGTCCGATCACCTGGTTCGTACCGATATATTTCAGACTCTCTGTTCGGAAGTGGACGTGAGGAACCAGTGAACGCAAAGATCTACATGCATGGCGAGTTGGCTTGGAACGATTTCAAAGTCATGATCTGTCGTTCAACCACACCAGACTTTGTGAAAATGATAACCAAAATCCAGGATTTCTTCGCACAGCAACACAGAAACAGCATGCGAGCCCTGTCCTCACTTCACACTCCCTCCCTGGGGGCTGGAAACATCATGTCCCAGCTGTCCGCACCCATCACCCAACAATCACTGAAGAAGGAGAAAGCAACTGAGAAAGATGGTGAGAACCTCAAATTCTGTATGTGCACTTTTTACTTGTATTATTACACACCTCCCTCCCCTTTGTAGCTCCGACGATGTTTCTAGTGCGGCTACAAAAACGGTGAAAACAAAAATATTTGTCATTCCAGAATGAAGTCCTAACTTAAACAATCAACTGCAATGTTTCACTCACGTCCACGTTTTGGCCAAGGATAATGAAATTTTCAAGAATAATGTATGTGCTAGCGTTAGTGTTCTGGTGAGTAACGTCTCTGGCTCAGAAGATCACCATTCTGAACGCTTTTGTTGGTTATGTCCTCGACTTGCTTCAGTCGAGTCAGCAGAACACATGAGTACCGCTTCTGGTAGGGGGCTAACCTGTGATGGAATTGTATCCCGTCCTGGAGGTATCACAGACTCTCATCCGCTTAATACTACAGAAACTGAAGATAAGCTTGAGCCCTCTCGAGATAGGAGTTAGTCTTGTAAGTTGTTTTTTAAAAAACACTGTAATAGTGCATGTACGGTATTTAAGATTGCAACTATTATCTTTAATTGAAACACTTAGGACTGAAGTACCAACACTGGAGCAAGGTGCTGAATGCGGTGTGCGGCCTACAATTGAGCACACTGAGTAACTCCCTACCCGAGAGGGGGGTTCTCTTGGGGGGCAGCTTGTCCCTTCGCGGTCAGAGCGTCTCACTGGCATGCTTCCACGGGGTGAACTTCCGAGCTCAGTCCTGGGTTTTGTTCACCCTTAGCACTCCCCTCATGGAGTTCTCCAGTAGGGTAAGAGAAGATGCAGACAGACAGACAAACAGACACAGACAGACAAACAGACAGACACAGATAGACAGACAGGCAGACAGGCAGGCAGACCGGTCTGATCATTCTGTGCTTGAGCAAGGTACTCGACTCATTTGTATAATTGAGTACAAGCTTCTGCTGGGGGCTAACCTGCGATGCATTAGCTTCCCGTTCAGGGGAGTCACAGACTCATCTTCTTAACATTACAGAACTGGAGATAAGTGATTGCCTTACTATATATTAAAGTAGATTCTGTGATCATACATTGCTTTGATTAATTTTTGTGCGCAAGTCCTTTGATTACAACAGTGAAAATTTTAAAAATCAACCTTTCCAGACATTTGGAAACTACAAAACGCAATATAGACGGCATTGTTTTGTAAACGGTGTCGATTCCTTCGGCATTGTGTTTTTGGACTTTTACTTTGACAGCGAGGAAAGAGGAGTTAAGGGCACAGATATCTTAACCCTTTCAATTAGCCTCCATTTTGCCAGTTCCGCCCTCCCTTTCCAGGGGACGTAAGTGTATTATAGGAAAATTACCGACTGAGTACCTTATTTAGTTTTTCTTAGGATCTATATTATCTTGTGTTGTATCATTATTGTAGTTAAAGTATATCACTTAGTAGTTAAACTTATATCTATATCCATGTAACATTCTTATAATTTTATAAACTAGTAACATTGTAAAGCGCTTAGGACAATTGTTGGATAGGCGCTGTATAAATAAATGATGTTTTATTATTATTATCATCATCATGATCATCATCATTATTGTCATTATTATTATTATTATTATTATTGTTATTGTTATAGTGACTGACCAGTTTGTGCTTGCTACCTGTAGGTGTGTTCCGTGGAGAAGAGTTGTCAAGTCCGACGTGTCCGTGCAGTACAGAACTTGTTGATTCAGATCGGTCATGGTGACGTTGGCAATTCTGTTCCTGGGAATCTGTCGCCTAGTTCAGGTTGGTTTTTAAAATTTTGCCAGATCTGTTGTCATGGCAGGGTTCGTACGGGTCATGAAAAACCTGGAAAGCCATGGAGTTTTTTTAAATTTGTTTTTCAGGCCTGGAAAGTCTTGGAATTTTATTTTCGGTCATGGAATTTTTAGCTTGGTCATGAAAAATGAATAAAAATGAGATTTCCGTTTTAAAAGTTTGTGAAAAAATTCAAATTAATGCGAAATCAATCACTTTTCACCTCAGGCATCAACTATGCCCGAAAATAGCAAACCCGAGATACTTTCACATATCGCAAATCCTGGTGTATAAGCCGCCCCTCCTATTTAGGTGAAACAAAATAACCTTTTTAATGTTACCCATGTATAAGCCTTTGTGAAAATGAGGTCATGGAAAAACAAAAAAAGGTCATGGAAAGTCATGGAATTTGAAAAGTCCTAGGGAGAATGAACCCTGCATGGTCAGTTGTCCTCTTTCATTAGGGGAACGCTTTACAATTAGTATTATTTTCAACACTATCTTCTTCATCACTGTCATCACAACCATCATCATTGTCATCATTATCGCCATCGTCAGCTTATCCTAATCCATCCTTCGAATCATCCTTAACCGTCTTGATGTCTCCATCATAGTTATCAACAGCATACCACTATTTTCATCAATACCAGTAATGTAACTTTTATCACCGTGATCATAATCAATATACTGATGAACTCAGTTGGAGGGCTGTGTCGCACAGGCAGAGTGCTTTCTTCTCGTCCTAGTCATTTTTATCATGATCATTATCATTGTCCTTATCATCGGTATTATATTAGTATGTAAAATCAAAGTGTTATTTCCATTAACCACTGCAAAACTTTGGTTATGGTGCAATATGATAATTCATTATTATCATTATCATTATTGTCATCAACGCCATTATCATTATTGTTATCAACACCATTATCATTATTGTCATCAACGCCATTATCATTATTGTCATCAACACCATTATCATTATTGTCATCAACACCATTATCATTATTGT
>JANRMR010175741.1:0-12186 GCA_025434825.1 Bergia sp. 'catenularis' | reverse complement strand
GCAAGTGTAAACAAATTCAGAAATCGCGAAAGTTATGGTTCAGTGAACAAAAGCTGAATTTGCACAAGTGCAAATTCCATCTGAAATACCATCTCATCTCTGCTCGTTTTAACCAATCAGGGTGCGTGTTTCATTCCTGCTATGCGATTCAATGTTAAATCCGCTCCTTTTCCATTCATATTGCCGTTTACTTTTAGGGAACGTTCGATTCGAAATGACTTAAATTATCTGTGTAGAAAAGTTATCACTCAGGAAAGGAATGTTCGAGGAACTTTGCAGCTGTATGATATATCATTACATGACTACATATATCTTATTAGAGAGTTTAGGCTACGTCAACACTAATACGTTTTCGAAAGGCTCCGTTTTTGTCTGATCGAAAACGCATCGACCACTAACGTTTTCACAGCGTTTTTGACTGTCCACAATAAAACGCTAGAAAACGCTAAATGCATTCGTTGTGAGTAGATTTTCCCTCAATATATGGACGTAGCTAAGCTTTATTATGAAGATTGAGACGTTTTAAAGTTCTATTTCCTTTCTTCTGGGACTACAACTTCCGAAACAAAAAACTCTTGCCATGCGCTCGTGCGACCTGGTTGAAACCAAAATGTTCTCGGCATTGCTACCCTAATTTTATGATGGGGAGAGCTTAAAAGTTTGGTGGTATATTAGATCCCATTTACACTGAGGACACTCGAGCTACCTCGGAGTACTCCCAGGTCACTCAAGTTACCCAAATGAGCATGTGTAAGCAGTACGAGTGACCCAGGAGTACTCCCGGGAGTGACCCAGTTAGGTCACTCGAAAGAAGTAATCTCGGAGTACTCCAAGGTCACTTGGTGTGTAGTGTAAGCAATGACTTACCTCGGAGTACTCCTGTTGTTAGAGCAACTGATGAGCTTGTATACTCTGAACATTCGAAATTCTTTGGTTTTAGAAGAATTTTTAAAAAAGTACTTCAATTGAACATTACTGTGAGCTAGAGCAAAAAATGTTGGCGTACGCACGCCATTTTCCTGCCAATTTCAAAGCAGTTGCAAAATGAGCAGGAAATGTGGGATGTACACACGCCCTACCCAGACTGGATGTTGATCAGCCACTGACTGTTGTTGCTAGCGACATTTTCTACCTTCCAGTTGTTTTTTCCCATTGTTTTTAAAACAAAATTAATTTAATTATGGTTGCTCGTGGCAATTTTTGGTAGATAAAAGAAACAACAGCCTTGATAAACATTTTCTCAAACAAAAGCATACAAAATGAATTGGAAAATGTTTTGCCGTCGTCACAGGTTGGCACATGGGGGTTTCCTGGGCCTCGATAAAAGGACGTAACATTTCAGTTAAGCTGATATGATTAACGCCTGTTTAGTCATCCTCATATTTTTTTCCAAATTTCATCATCCCATATTGTGGACATTTCGACTTCAAAAAAGGTAGAAACTTGCACTTTTGACCAAACTTGTTGCTCGATGATGAAAAAGGAAACCAGCAATAGCAACAACATACTGCTGGTTTTGCTGTAAACGACGTTGACAATAACTTAATGGCAAAAGTTGTCGCACATTCTCCAGTATTTCAAAATCTCTTAGCTTAGCCAATCTTTTTTTCTTCCTTTTTGAAAAATATGCTTAAAAAGCAGGAGCTGTAGCCAAACATTGTTTTGGTCGGCCATTTTGTTCCAACATGCCCATCTGTTGCCAAAGCAATGAGTTGCCTCGGGTAACTCGAGTAACACAAGTGTAAATGTGACCCAATTGGGCATTAAAAAAGATGTTTTCATCATTTGAAAGCTCATTTCATAAAGGCTTTAAAGCTCGTTATCAAATATGATTTGTCAAAATGCCGATTCATTGGTCATTTTGTAAAATACGACTATTCATTGGTCATTTTGTCAAATACGATTTGTCCAAAATTCATTTTGTTGGTCACTTTGTTGAAACACGCTGAATATAAAAATTGTGTCAGCTGTGATTAAATGAAATTGCAATTGAATCGATCACCCATTGGATGCAGACCTTTTGGAAACAGAAACCCATCAAACGCAGAGTCATAGAATGCAGACTTTTCAGAAACAGGAACCCATCAAACAAAAATTTGAATGGTATTTGTTTTTTTGAATGTCAGGACTGGGCCGAGTCTTTTCACAGTATGTACTTGATTTCCCTTTGGATTTTGGAGTAGACAGGGTCGGTCAGTCAGAAAATTAAAAACAAATCCCAACATTTTTCTTTGGCTCTAGTTTTCACAAACCTCTTGTCTTCTGCAGCTGTTTTTTAAAATATATTCCATTTAAAAAGTGTATAAATTAATGGAACACGACTTTGTCAATAAAGCAGTTACATGTACATCAGTGTTTATTCCTGTGAAAGCCGCTGGAAGTCTCATTGTTGTTTACAGTAACGTGTACCTTACATGTTTTGGCTTGAAGATGGCACTTGAAGGTGTTATGAAGTCACTCGTTTTGCAAATACAGTTTTTATGCTCATTTTGTTTCATTTGTTTTGTTTTGTTTCACAAAATACAGTAAGCCACATTTTTCTCCAGAATCCGCTTTGAAAACACTCAGCCCAGTCTACTCGACATTCAAATTTGAATTTCTGTTCTATGAGTTCCTGTTTCTGAAAGGTCTGCATTCAATGGGCGATCAATTCAACTGCAATTGCAATGGTGGCCCACAACTGTCACAACAAAATAATTAATGTAAACTCATGGCAAAACAAAATAAGCTCACAGCAAAACAAAGTCAATCCAATATGGCATTACTTATTAGAACCCATATTTATTAGACTAACTCAGAGCTTGGGTGAAAGGATTAATTGCACAAATACTGCAAACCATGTTAAATTCTAGGAAGTTTGTCACAGTTCTTAGAACAACAATGTCCTAAAAGCAATTGAAAAATGCACCATCAAAATTCTGAAAACCGGTTTCCTGGAGTACAAAGAACTAAAAACTGGATCCAAAATTTACAATAATTGAACAGCTCGGTGCAAAAATGGCCTAAGTGATCATGCAGATTTGGGGCCAGAAAATAAAACTGCCATAAATATGCTTTGATTTGAAGCATGTCTTTGCAGAAAAAAATATTGGGTGATATTTGTTATGAGTAGAAGTCAGAGTTGTTTGGTGCAAAACAATTTGATAATTTCAAATTTAATAAAATCAATAAAATCATTAAGCAAGCACAAGAG
Source organism: Bergia sp. 'catenularis' (assembly GCA_025434825.1). NCBI lineage: Eukaryota > Metazoa > Cnidaria > Anthozoa > Zoantharia > Parazoanthidae > Bergia > Bergia sp. 'catenularis'. The sequence continues at coordinate 8,993 of JANRMR010175741.1, read as the reverse complement.
GTGCATAGGAGTGATTGGTTCCATGTTTTATGCAACTTCCAAAATATTGTAATTCAATTGAAGAGCTTGGCACAGTGCAAAAACGGCCTAGATATAAGTGACTTTTTTGGCCAAAAAATAAAAATTCAAAATTATTGAATTTCTTTGCACCAAACAACTCTTCTACTCCTACCAAATATCGCCCAATATATCAACCAACTGATGGGAGTTTCTCATCGAAAATGAATTATAAACACTTGGATCTTTGAGCATCTACAAGTCCTGCAAGCACAAGACTTTGTAATGTCTTCATGCACTCTCTCAAAGGGTGAAAAATATATGACTATGAGTAATAAAGCTCAGGATTTGCAAGAAATATCCACTAACTAATACTTTATTAGCATAATTAGTAAAAAGGATTACATAAATAATGTTTGAAACATCTTTGTTTATAAATCTCATGAGTTTATTTTTATTTAAAATTTTTTTTGGTTTATATATTAATTAAAATAGCTTAGATAATTGAGAAGATATTGATAAAAGATATTTGTTTGTTTACTGTAGAGACGTAATGACATTTTTACACATACCTTGGTTCAACACCAACCAGTGGCTCAGTGCACAGAGGATAATGAGGTATGTTGCATACAGATCAAACTTTAGAGAGGGTCCTGAAGATGGTACCAATCCCATTTCCCAGCCCAATTTTTTTCCAAATCCCACTCTGGTATGCTTACAAAACATTTATCCCATTCCAATTTCAGTTTTTTTTTCCCATTCCCAGTGATCAAAACCCAGTCCTAGTGATCTGTTAAATCCCATTTTTCTAGCCTGGGCAAAAACAGGCCAATCCCAGTTCCCATTTATTTTTACCCCTTTATCAGGACCCTCTTTAGACATCGATAATTCTGTCCTTGAATTTATTTATAGCAATCCTCTGGAAGAAATTTACAGGAAAAAGTAGTTATTATGCTTTCTCTCTGTCTCCATTCTGAAAGCTTCCTGGATCAAGTCATGCAGTGCTACCTTGTGTAAAAGCTGCTGATTTCCTCTCCTTTGCATATTGTTGTGCATGCTTGTAGTTGGTGACTCTACTACTGCAAATAAAATGTACTGAATTCAGTATTCAGTTAATTACTTGGAAGTTTTATAATTGCATGAAGAGCTTGCATGGTGCAAAAACAGCCTAAGTGCTGATTTGGGGCCAAAAAATAATAATTCTAAATTATCCAATTTTTTTGCACCAAACATCTTTTCTACTCCTAACAAAATAATGTCCCCCGATATTTTTCCCTAAAACTTGTTTCTTTCCCCCAAATTGTCACTTAATAGGCCATATTTGCATAGAATCCGCTTTGAAAACACTCAGTCCAGTCTACCTGACATTCAAATTCTGAATTTCGGTTCTATGCATGAGTTCCTGTTTCTTAAAAGGTCTGCATTCAATGGGCGATCAATTCAACGGCAATTGCAACGGTGGCCCACAACTGTCACGATAAAATAATATAAGCTCATGGCAAAACAAAATTAACTCATGGCAAATAAGATAAACTCACGGTAAAACAAAATCAACTCATGGCAAATAAGATAAACTCACAGCAAAACAAAATCAACTCGCAGCAAATAAGATAAACTCACAGCAAAACAAAATTAACTCATGGCAAATAAGATAAACTCACGGCAAATAAAATAAACTCACGGCAAAACAAAATCAACTCACAGCAAAACAAAATAAGCTCACAGCAAAACAAAGTCAATCCAATATGGCATTACTTATTAGAACCCATATTTATTAGACTAACTCAGAGCTTGGGTGACTTGTGAAAAATCCAGACTGAATAAATTTTGGAAGAAGGATTAATTGCACAAATACTGCAAACCATGTTCAATTCTAGGCAGTTTGTCACAGTTCTTAGAACAACAATGTCCTAAAAGCAATTGAAATATGCACCATCAAAATTCTGAAAACCGCGGTTTCCTGGAGTACAAATAACTAAAAACCGGTTCCAAAATTTACAATAATAATTAAGTACTACAACTGACCTGCAGATTTAATAACTAATAATTTTATGCTTGACAAACACTATGTTTGCTGTAGAGAAGGGACTAGATGAAGCAGCTTTAGTTTAGTTCTAGAAAGGTAATCAAAAACTTTGATTCACTCTTGACAAGCCAACTTTTAATCAAGTTAGTTTTTGTGCTAAAATATCAGGGACTTGACCTAACAGACCTATAGGGTGGGAAAATGGCCATAACATTTGCTGAACAGTCAGTTAGTCCATCTTCAGGTTGGGGCAAATTCATAATGGAACTGACTGATGCATTAAGCAAACAAGGTTTTTTTTAAAAGCTTATTAGCAGCCTAGCTAGACAGGTGTGTAGCAAGGACTTTTTGTGAGGTGTTGTGTGTGAGCAGTGAAGGTGGAAACATCTAGGGGGGCCCAGGGAATGCTCATTCAAGGGGGCAGGGGGGCCCAGGGAATGCTCGCCTAAGTAAGATTTCAAAAAAACTCAAATTACCTTGGATTACATTTCATGCATTTTCATGGTATAAAAAGAGAATATGGAGTGGCCAAAAGAAGAAAAAGACATAAATTTCTTATCTGTTTTTATCACAATTTCACATGTTGTTTACTGAATTAGTTTTTTTCAGGCAGACCTTTTCGCCCTGTGTGTGTGTGGAGGAGAGTGCATATGCACCCTTTGCACCCTTCTGCCTACATGCCTGCTAGAATATGCATAGATAAATTAATTCTAAGCTAAACTGTTGCACTAAGTTGAAGCTCTTAATGACTGTAGTTCCAGAGAATATTCATACTCATATGGGGTTTTTCAGTTTTGACCCCCTCCCCCCTCCCACCTCTTGGAATATCCAGTTCAGGCGGATAATTTCCTTTTAAAATTAATTGGCTTCCGAAACACTCCCTCCTTGAAATCTCCATACAATTCATATAAATCTTCTCTGGAACTAACACGCTCATTAAAATATTCACTATTCCTTATTTTCATAATTATGTAATATTAGTATTAACCAAACAGGTGAATAGCACTTTTCGTACACTCTGATTAGTTCATCAAACACAGAATATCCTGTGCTATTCACTTTGGTCACTCATGCATGAAATGAGCACGCACAAGATGGACATGCGTAATAAGACTATGGCTTTTTTTTGCTCACTTTTTTTGTTGCATAAAATGGAAATAAATTATTTTTAAAAGTGCTATTCATCTGTTTGGTTAATACTAAAACAATTATCCCCATCAGTGTCGATGCCTATAGGGATAGATAATTTATTTACCTCTGCGCATTTGCACCTCGGTAAATATCCACCACAAATAGTCACCTCCACTTTGGGGGATAATTGTTAATTATCCCCAAACCACTTTCTAAATTTTAGGAAAATCCAGAAGTTCATCGTGAGAATGGATTACTGATACAGCTGGTGACAGAAATGGTCATACATGTATTACAGAATTGTATCATGTCCAATTTGATCTTATTGAACCGTGAGATAACAGCTATTAGACAACAGTTGGATGATCAGCCTGGCAGCGAAGCTGCTGAAAATGAAGTCCTGGAGGTAACTAATGTTAATTAACACTGACTGTTCATTATAATTTTTTCTATTGGGTAATCCCACAAAATATCCATACCCCTACCACGGACGGCATTGATATTTTACCCCCCCATGCGTTCGGAAATTCCAAGATGCTATACTTCCCCATCCCTTTGGAATTCCAGGTTAGCCGACCCCCCCTCCCCATCGGAATTCCTAAAGAAGTCATTGACCCCTTCGGAATTTCCTTTACGCTTTATAATTCTCTTAAACCGTGTTATCATTTGTTCAAACAACATCCAGGGAATGGCAAAACTCCGAAAGGTATCCACATATCCCGATCGGGCGAAACAATGGTTGTTACAAAGTATATTAGAAATTACTGTATTGCTACACAAAGCCAGATAAATCAGTTATCTTTTAAGTATTTTGCATTCTATACATTTTGTTGTTTACTAATTTCTGGTTTTTTGAAGAGTAGGAACAAGTCATGTTAATGAGAGCTGCAACATTACACTTCAGTTTCGTCGCAGATCGCCCACCGACTCATCCGCCATCTTGGATATTCCGCTGACCACAAGTAATGCAGCTAGACACGTTGCAATAACATTTTAAAAAATTTTATTTCTATGTCATATTCTATCGGGGAAAATATTAAAAATATTGACCAGTCAGAAAAGTATATATTCATCCATATTCACTTTTTAGCATTCATGCGGGAAACAGGATGTTTTTGTCCGTGCTTTTTTGAACTTATTCAGAAGAAAATAAATTATTTTTGAAAATGATATTCACTTGTTGGGTTTATACTAAAACAATTATTCCCCTCAGTGTCAGTACCTAGCGAAAAATATCCACCTCGCCGCATCCACGTCGGGGATATAGTTATTTTAAAATTGTTTTCCTTCAACTTCAAGCAAGAACAAACAAAGTCAACGTCATAATCGCGCGCACACAGCTCCCCCCAAAACTTACCAGTTACCAGGCCCTTTCGTTCACAATGACAATGTGAGAACCTGGTACTAGTTTTGAACGATCAGAACAGAAATATTTTCGAAGAGACTTTATCAGTCTCGATATAAATTGTGACAAATGTAGAAGGTAAGACGCATTATTATTGCTGCTTAGAGCTATAATTGGAAACTGATCACTTTTTGGGTTCCAGAAAACAAAAATTACCAAGCTTTTTGATTGAACTTTTATTAGTTTATGCAAAATGATGTTCGTGAATCATGGTTTGATTTTGCTCTGCGGACTGTTTGCTACGAGCTCCTGACCCGCGAACCCCCCTCTCCTTCGGAATTCCAAAATGCCGTCCGTGGTGGGGGTATGGATATTTTGTGGAACTACCCATTTCCTCAATAGCTAATGACAATATTGATTTCTGAAGATTTCATAAAATTTTCAAATGTTATCAGAAGCTTTCTGAAACTTTTTCGACAATTTCTAAAGGCTTCCAAAGTTTTATGAAGTTTTCTGAAAATCTACAAAAGTTTTCCAAAAATCTAGAATAAAATACCAGTAAATAAACGGTGCAGTAGTGGTAAAAGAAATGCAAACAAAATTCCCCAAATTCTGGCCTTTGTTGTCCATTGAATGTTCGGTGAAATTCACCGAACATTCTGTAGAAATTTCAGCAAAACTGTAGAAACTTTGCTGCTTATGAATATTCTAAAATGCTGATTGAAATGAACTTTGTGCTAATTAAGTTGCAATGAAGTTTCATACGAAATTTCAGATGAACTTTCTGCAGAAATCAACACCTGCGTTTGTATATAAATTTATAAATCAATTATTCTTACAGCATTGCAGGATAGAATATTGTTTGTCAGTTGGGCTGACCAAGCAAAGTTAAAGCTATTTTTATCAAGGCTCAAAAGCACCAAATTATAAACAGCTTAATTTAAAAATAGTTTAGATCGTCATTTTGAATACTTTCAGACTGTGGCTGTGAATGCAATAATTTAAAAATATGAACAGGATCAATTGAGTTGTAAACATTTGCACGGATTCTGTGAAATACACAAGCATGACTATTGATAGACTGCAAGCAGCCTCTTTCTCTTCCTCAGAATTGATTGAGAAAAACAAAATGTGAAGTGAATTTGTAATTAAAATGAATATGGAATAGAAATCGGAAAAATAACTCAAATTTTGAATGAAATCATGTTTTTCACACACGGCAGGATTTGTTATACAACTGAAATTTTGCCGTGATTCCAGCTTAGACTGTTTTTGATTCAAAATGTGACAAAATCTTATAAAAATCTCATCATGCAAAAACTGCAAAGCATAGACTGAAGAAATATATTTCTTTCAACTTGTCCAATGAAACTCGTTCTCTAGCTTGTGCACAGTGTTAATTGCCAGATGGTGTGGCAACCGAACACATCTCATTTACAAGGTTGTTTGACCTTTTTTGTGATACATGTACATGTATGTAAACGAGTACATGTTTTTTGGTCAAAAATGATTGAATATCTTGAGGTAAGTTGATTTTAAAACATTGGCTGGTACTGGTACATGTAAATATATTATCTGGTTTTGTGTTCTAGTGAGACACTGGTTTAGGGATAAATTGAGAAGGCAGTGGAGATTCATTTGTCTTCACTGTGAATGTTCTCATACTCCAGAAGATTGCATGGTGATCGGAGTCAGATGCATATACTAGTTCTCTGCACATATTTTATTTTTACAGTATTTGTAATTTAGACATGATTTTCTCATGCTGAAACATCAGTCTTTCTTTCTCTTGCAAAATAATCAAAAGAAACTGCAGTTTTGAGTCTGGAGTTTCCATGATGACAAGTAAATAAATACCCTTACACACGCTGCAAATGAATGTCTGTGATTGAATTTCAGTTGCAAGTTAGTTCAGTTTTATTCTGAAAAGTCAGAAAAAAAAGTTTTTGAAACTCAAATGGCAACAAATAATGAAAACTGGAAAGATTGCTTTTGCATGCAATCTCAAAATATACAAATTAAGAACCATGGTTTTCCTTGTGTGTTTGCTCAGCGACCAACTGAGCAATGTGAGACAGCTGAAATTAGCATGCTGATCTACATGTAGCTACAGTATCTCAAAAAAATTTTAGTTACCTTATAATTTAGTCGGGTAAAAAATGTTCCCCTGTTTTGCAAAAGGCTTGCTGTTCAAAACGATTTTGTTGCTCAATGCAAACTTTGTCGTAGAGAATATTCCTCGCATATGGAAGCTAACTAAGTTTCACAGTGAATTAACATTCATTGTATTGTCCCAGTGAATATTCTTTCACAGGGAAGTTTTGATTTTTGAATAGAACAAAACTTTCACTGTGAGTGAAGTTTTGTTCACAGTGAAGTTTTTCTAACAAAATGAGCCAGAAAATTTCTTTCATTATAGAACAAAAGCATGAAGAAAGTTTGGACTGTTTGGAATATTCCAGTAATGTTCACTTTTCTTCACTGAAGTTTCTGCGGAGTTTGACAAACTTTGTTTGCATTCCTTTTTATCACTACAGTAAAAAGCATTCTGAATTATTTTTTGACAATTTTCCAAAATAATGAAGATTTTTATTAAATTGTGTTAGACATTAGCATTCCCCAAGCAACTGCGGTTAATAACTACCTTTATTTTTCTTTGTTGAAAATTTTATTCAGCATATGTTATTTCAGGAAATAATGTAAATTTTCCAACGTGGAAGAAGAATACTTTGCCAACATTGATAACTCAGTGTCCCCTAGTTTTATTGCACACTGGCCCTTTGACAGGTTCCAGCTAAGATAAGGAGATATTATTTTATCCAAAAAAACCCAACTAATTTGTGTGATAATATAAAGTGGTAATTTAACCCTAATATGTTTGCCCTGCTGAAGATGATTTTGTAAAAATGAGAGTATTCCAACTTTTGAATGAGCTGCTGCAGTTAGTTGAACAGGTGAACTCAATGCATGCTTTTGTGAAGTAAACACAACCTTAAACACTGGATAATTATAAAACAGCAAACACATGATTGAAAAACAAGATGGTCAAACGGGTAACCGCTGGTCAGTCAATCGCTGTCACTGTCGAGCAACACTAACACCATTCATTTTGATTGTCTTGAGAATAAGAAGTGTTTGGTGTTAATAATTTCTCAAATAGTTTTCAAAAGTTGAGAATTTTCATAAAATTTGAAGCTTTGATATTTGAAAATGTAACAGTACAAAAGCTACTTTTTTTAATTACCATTATTAATTCCTTTTGTCAGCATTTTTGGATTCACCATGGAATTTATAGTGTCATTAAGATCATCCTCTCCATTGAGTAGCAAATTACTTTGAAAATTTTTAATAAATCTTAACTCTACTTTAATCTCAACATTGGAGTAATGTCACACTAATGATTGTATAAAATTTAATATACCTCTAGGCTTTTCCTGCCAGTGAAGAAAGCCTGCACCGCACAGATTCAGAGCAAAGCTCCATCAGTGAAGAGATATGGATAAGTGATGAAGAAGATATGACTCTTCTCCAGGGACCTGTGGCAGATGGTGACCATGAAAACCCAGTTTACAGTGATGAATTTGAGGACCTTTCTGGTCAACCAGTTGATGTCAATGAGGGTGTCACTGGTGCATGTGGTGATGAAGGTACTGTGTGCACATCAGGCAGTGGTGCAGCTCACGATCAGCCAGTTGCCACAGTGATAACAGATGAAATGCTTCGAACCAGTTCTTTTCCAACCTCCTCTGTACCTATGCAACCAATTGGTGTCAGTGAGGGTGTAATTGGTGTTGAAGGTACTGTATGCACATCTGGCAGTGGTGCTGTGCATGCAGCAGGCACTCCTGGTGCTAATGGTGGCAAGGATGATTCCCCATTTGTTAAACAAGTTGCTACTTCTGAAAGCAGTCTTGGCAGAAACAAGAGTACAAAAACAAACAAGAAATCGACTTGTTATCAGTCAGACACAAATGGTAAGTGTTGTTTCCAAAGCTCTTCCACCCTGTGATACAAATTGATCAGCCTGTAGCTAGACTGACATCAGTTTGAGTTATCTAAATTTTCAGCTGCAGATGAAAGAAAATTCAAACAGGAGGAACCACGGGACCATAACACATTGGAACAGTAAGTTCTTGCTCTATTTTGTAAGAGAATAATTATGATATTCTCTTGATGTATAGCTGGCTGCAATGACACTAGGGTATTAAAAGAAATATTTATGTTCAGTTAACTATAGTTAGCTATTTTAGAAATGTGGCTACTTGAAGAGTAATGATGAGTACCCCTCCCCCCCGGCTCTCTTCTGCCATCCTTCTTGATAATAGTCTTCAACCAAAACTAACTTTTTAAAATTTTATGGTGTTTTGTTTCATTCACTTAAAACCTTTCTTAGGGTTAGTTACTGTCCTGCTTTTGCATTCGTCGACACTTGTTTATCATGATCTCTATTTTAGCAAGCCAGCATAATGTTTGCATGCATGCTTAATTTGATTC